>VOMN01040488.1:0-18990 GCA_014899125.1 Orchestia grillus
GCCAGCCGCTGTACTGTGCTGCCAGCCGCTGTACTGTGCTGTCAGCCGCTGTACTGTGCTGTCAGCCGCTGTGATGTACTGTCAGCCCCTGTACTTTGCTGTCAGCTCCTGTAATATGCTGCCAGCCACTGTGTAGTGCTGCCAGGCACTGTGCAGTGTTGCCAGTCACTGTGCAGCGCTGCTAGCTACTGTGCAGTGCTGCCAGCCACTGTGCTGTTGGCTGTTGTTATGAAAATTTATTTTGGGCTTTCAGCTATGACGAAATATTTTCATAACGAGTGAGCACGAACAAACATAGCATAAGAGAGAGAGAGAGTGAAAATCATTCCTGATGCTTTTCCTCTTCCAGGAAGGTCATTAAATGTGACCGTGCAATAACTTGAACCGCGACCCTAGTTTATATTTCATACGGCTTAGCTCTGACGATGTTTTCTTTGTTTTCACGGCCTGTGCTCTAAGCCATGCTGTACTTGTTAGGCTTCCATCGGCGCTTGCAAAACTTGTACAGCACAACTGTTATGGCACTAGAAGACGTAGGCTTCCTTAAGAACATTCTATGCACTTTTTGCACTGCGTATGCTTGCAACGGTAGTTTTTCTTTGCAATGCAATTTTGTTGCGCTTGTCTGGATGTTTATAATGCAGTCTTAAATCGGTGTACAACTTTCTCTCGGTAACACTTTGCACTGCACTCTTGAGAAAAAGTCCCCATAATCGTACTGACACTCGCATTCAAAATCTTGTTGTCGTAAGTTTGATTCAGTACGTATACACCATCTGCCAACTCATTTCACTATAAATAACTACCAGGGACCACTTTGGAAACGAGTCTAAACTCTTCCGTAGCAACGGATAAGTTTTCAAAAGTATACTAAGTTAATGCGCGAGTGCTGTACATTCACACGATGATGTTAAGTCAATTTTGACTGAAGGTATCACTCATTGCTGATAAGATAGTTGCACAATTCAACCCTCAAGCACCATGTACTTTCAACGCAAGAGTCTTAGACTTAAGGCAATAGTAATTCCCTCATATTCCTCACTCTGGTTCCTCACAATCCTGTCGTAAACACCACTCTCAACATCCCTGGGGCGACGGTCTTACCAGACCATAAATGCCAAACTTTTTTGATTAGACGGTGGTTATCGTAGCAAATACCGCGTATTCTTGGTACACGGTTACGCATATTTTGTCACAGTAAATACAGCGTTTACCTGAAAGAGGGTAACTTTCACAGGCCTGCCACAAGTGCTATACAGTCCTGGCACACAATAACTTGCACATGCTTGCCGCGGCAAGTACCAAGCATTCCTGGCACACAATAACCTGCACATGCTTGACACAAGTACCACGCATTCCTGACACTCAATAACCTGCACATGCTTGACACAAGTACCACGCATTCCTGACGCACAATAACCTGCACATGCTTGACACAAGTACCACGCATTCCTGACACACAATAACCTGCACATGCTTGACACAAGTACCACCCATTCCTGACACTGTGGTCTGCCTGCGGTGAAAGTTAGCTGGCAGCTCTCGCACCTTCCTCCGATGCCTCTTCCCTCGGCCGTCGGGAACAACCTGCCTGTTGAGTTTTTCTCTTCTAACGGTGTGGCTGGAACTGCCTCTGTCCGCATACCAGCCCCGCTCTGTGCCCGGCTGGCCGCCGCAGCTGGGCTTCCATCACCACGTAGCTCTAAAAAAATAAAACGAACCTTAAAATAATATCGTTTTTTTGTTGAAGTCCTCGAGTACTGTTCTTGATATCGCGTTGAATGCCTTGCAATTTTGCCAAATGTTTAGAGATTAGATTCATTTGTCCATAATTGTACTTCAACTTCTTTATTGGTATGTTGTGCATTTTCTCAACTGATATTGTCAGTATCTGCGCTGCCCTGATTAGAAGGAAATATACCTAACTTTCTTTATATTAGTCTGGCCGTTGATACTTTACCATTTTTTCGTTGATGCTTTTATTAGTTGAAGATATATGCAGTCCATTAGATTTATTTTCGCTGTAATAGTAATTTCTTTATGTTGAAAATTTTCACCTGTTAAAGTGGCTTACCCAAATAGATTTCCAATTCCACAATAGAGATTATTTAGACTCGTTGAAGTCTATCTGCTCGTTCAAACGAACTGTAACACGATCATTTCATTCTTTGTACCGTGTACAAAGCATTGCCTTAGCTCACTTGTTCTACTCATTTCCAGATCGATAGAATGTTGCCTCAGCAGCAACGAGTGTTCGGTTTCCGGGTTCCACCTTCTTGCTTGCGGGTCCTGCACGCACCTGCAAGAGGAGGAACGGATGGTCAGAAATGACTTGTAGATGTATTTTTGCAACTTCGTAGTGAGAGACGGTAGTTTTGTGTGTCTGGTGAATTTAGGATTTCTGCTTCACCAGCAGACAGGATATGTTGGATCGTACTGTTATCATACAGCTGGCGGTACGAGTCCTCCTCCTACACCACCGCGCACAGGTGTTCCGAGTGAGGGCTATTACTGAAGAATGCCGTTGTGCCATCCAGCTCCCGCACATATCCCTAATACCAACGTACTTCATCAGTTTAAATAGTCTTATTTTATACCCTGCAATAGAAGTATTCTCAAACAAATAAAATTCGCTCAAACAATTTGCTTCATATCTATGCATTTATGACTATAATTTAAAAATAACAGAATTCGGAATTTTCCACGGTACGAAACATGATTCCCAGGGAACGAGGAGCGTGAAAGATATCTAACAGAAGTTTCAAGGGGATCCTGACAAAAATAAAGTGGGCTATGCCTTCCAACCCTGCATTCAACGCATTTTATGGGCTCCATGGCGTACTGGTTAGGGTGATGGCCTCGCAGCCGGGACGTTTAGGGTTCGAATCCAGGCTCAGGCAAGGTATTTCACGTAACCAGGGACTACTTCGTTTGGAAAAGGAAGCTTAAATCACCCATTCCTCATATCCCTCACCACGCCAGTAGTTGTAAGGCATCGAAAACCCAACGGTAAAGCGTGTTGGAATTAATAAAAACTCTTCGCTTCTCGCAATCAACATTTTAAAGTGCTACTTTACTTTTGGGTGCGATACTCTTTAAACGAGTTCTCCCCCGTACACGCTGTGAAGCGAACACCCCATGAGGCGAACACGCTGTGACTTGTACACGCCGTGAGGTGCACACACTGTGAGGCGTACCTGGTGTGAGGCGCACACGCTAAGAGATGTATACGCTGTGAGACGCACACGTTGTGCCTCGCAGAGGTTGCCTGTGTTTAAAGAGGACATGCAGGGTGGAGAACCTTTGATCTACGGTAAAAAGGCTTTCAAGTTAAAATTTCTTAAAACTCAACTGTGCGCTGGAAAGAATCATGTTTAGAAAGTTGAGCCTGAGCTTGAATAATTTTGGGTAATTATTAAGTTTGCATGTACTAAGAAAGAGTTGAAAAAACCCTGCTTTAACTTTGATCTCCGATCTGCCTGGTCTACCGAGCGTGACCGCAGCTCGGATCGGGGTCGCCCATCCGTTTTTGGACGCGGCAGGCTTGGATCGAGCAAACTATTTCTGCTTGTATGTTTGTTTTGCTGCTGAACTCCGGTATTTGTAAAGCTCGATTCACGAACATGTTTAGCTAAAATGGAATGTACGAAAACTGAACCAGTTTTCCCACAGAGCTGATTTAATGCAGGTCTAGATAATCGTTTCAAATCCCATACGAAAAATGCCGTTAAAAACCGATTCGTACGAAGAAAGAATAGTTAACAAATAGCGAGGTTTGAATTCATCTCGTAGGAATACTGCAACTGTTATGACATTGTCGACTGAAGAAAAACGGGTCCGAATGACCGAAATGGAATTAAAAAATTGTTTTAATGCCAATCAACTGATACTTTCTTGGTAGATAAATGAATAGGATTGAGTATAATATAGTTCTAAGCCATTTAGAATCACTTCTTTTAAAACCGGTCAAAGAGATTTGAAATTTCAAAATGGTTCACTTAGACCCATCCGTTTTTTAAGGGTGAACGGCTAATTTGTTGAATCTAATGCTCATTCGGCGTTATACGAGAAAATTCCCAATTTTATTATAACGCTTGGCAACTTCGATGATTGGTTAAAAATGTCTAAGTAACTATTCTGTATTATGTCGTGAATGCTCACGTGCACGTGTGAGTTGTGCAAGTGTGAAGAACGTCTGTTCATTGAATGCGAATTTCTAAGGTATGTTCACTGGACCGAGAATCTCAAGTATTTATCTCGTATGTCATTAGTCTCTCTTGAATAGTTCAATCACCGGATTCACAACAAGTTATATCAAGAGTTCCTGTTGGTAAATTATCAAAATATCTAACGCACTTGAATGCTTGAGATAACCTCGCCCTCTATAGGTTAAAGCTATGCTACCTCATAGCACAGTCTTTGAGGTTGTTTTCGAATTCAAAATTTTATTATAAATGTTTCAAACTTTTGACGTGGAGTTTTTATTCAAGATATAAGTTTATTTCCACCGTGTACATTATAAATAAATGGCTTACATATATATACTGTGTAAAGTACCTCATACGGTTAGGCATTCATTCATATCAATTATGTAATTTATGTCATTTCAATAAATTCTTCGAAATATTTTCAGGTATGATCCATAGAATAAAATATCATATATATATATATATTTATAAAATTAGGTTTTCTACTCATATTCTTTACGCTGCATTCAAGTTCTGATTATTTCATTTCTATACATCCATGCTGTTGCGAATCAATAACACTGTGAGTGGTTAATCTCTGTCATTACACTTCCGATATGGAAAAATCATTGGGAGCTACATGTACTGGGATACATATTTATAATAGAATATACCATATCGTGCAGAAAATTTACACTGACATCTAAATTACTTAACAACTGACCTAATAAACGAGTTTGAAATCTATTACTGTCTCGGGATGGAATCTTGAGAGTTGGCCTAGTTAAAAAAAGCGTTTATAAATTTGATAAGACAGACTTTTTGATCATTCAAATGTATGTTCCAAATTACATTCTAACTGGTCAGGGCAGAGCAAGCCTTTTCTACGACATTGTTGAGCAAAACTGTTCGTGCGGACGGCAGTGAATAGTGCAATGTACATCCTTCTCCCTCGGTCCCTCCGCACCGGCCGTTGTTGTCTGGGCAATTACGGTCGTGGTGCTGTTGTCATTTGTAGCTCTGACCTGCATCTGGTGGTGCAGGTGGTCTGCATCGTCACGAGACTGTTGTACGCAGTCTAATACTGCTGTCTGTAGTGAGACATTACATTTGTAGCTCAGTGACCTGCATCTGGTGGTGCAGGTGGTCTGTATCATCACGAGATTGAATTAAGTAGTGCACTAACGCTGTCTGTGCTGAGACTGCAACTTTCATGCTTTAAGACTAGTTTCAAGAGTCTTGTTGAACTTTTTTGAACGTGGTTTTAAAGTTAACTATATTTAGTTTGAACAAACTCCTCACGCATCATGTATCAAATTTTATAGAACATACGGAGTAACGAAATATGTGAAAGCGTCGTGATTGTACGAAGATATTTAATCGAAAATTGAGCTTTTGAATCAGAAGAGCACTCATCATCATTATCAGCGATGAGAACACGGATTAATAAGTACAATATTATAAAATTTCATGAGTATGGCTGAGTGGGAACCAATCTGTAATTCTAAAGAAACAAATGTCGTATTAAGCAGGGCTCAATTCAGGTTAAAAATGACTGCAGTTGCGCAGGAGACTTATGACAGTTCTTCACAGCGATGTTAGTTCTCGCACGAATTCTGGCAGTTTCGCACAGATTATCTCTACGGCGAGAAAGCGGCTAGTGGCAGCGTGCAGACCTCAGCAGTAATTGTCCCCGACAGTGGTGCCAGGGATGTTCGCTGTGTCCCTAAAGCGGACTTTGTCACAAAGTACTGTCACTGCGCTGCCGGTCAGTGGTTTCAGCCCAAATCAAGAAACTACGAAACCAATTGCACTGATTTTTAATTAACTGACCATGTCTACAAGAAGTTTGAATTTTTAACTTCAGTTATATTCTTTCTAAGCTTCTTCAACCATGCGTAAAAATAAATGGTTCAATTTTATGGTTATTGATGCTGTACGTGAATTTGAAAGAACTGCTTAATTACGCACACAAAATTATTTTCTGAAAGAGAGGCAAATATCACGACCAGCTATAGAGGCTCCATCGTGGTCCGCAACCAGCATGTGAAGGCAACGCTCGGTGCAGGTGACATCATGCCGGCCACATGAGTGCCGCAGTCTCTCCGAATGATCTGAACTGAGCGTCACAAAATTCCTTCTGAACAGTAGGTGGCCTAGCTAAGCCAATTGTTACGGTTTAGTTTCAAGAAATTTTACCAGCGGTACTCATTAAGGAGAGGGTTTAGTATTTTATCTGTTGAAAAATGCATTTAAATTCACGATTCAGTAACTGTTAGCTAGCAAATTTCATTTTTAGTTGATAAAATTAGGGTATCGAAAGATGTGTGTGTTTGAAGTTAGTTTTCATATTTTTAAAAACCATTTGTTGAAAATGATGAAGAAAAGTTCTATCTTATTCGAGACGTACATTTGTGCAAGTGCATATGAAATTAAGGTATTTAACACATTCGCTGCCATGGAAGTTAGTTTCGTTTTCTAACCTGACTATCAAACATTTATACTGCAATTTTTCTTATCATAGTAGTTCTGCAAAGTGGAAGCACTAGTAGGCAACAAAGGCCCACATGTTTGTCGGAAGAAAGGGCTAATGATAGCATTTAAACATAGTACTTACTTAGATGTACCTAGAGATGTTTCGGCCGTCGCCCCTAGGCCACACAGGGGTGCCGCTGCTTTTTGTGCATGGTGTGCCTTCGCAAATTCGCGAGCTACTGAATGAGGCCGTTTTCCTCTGTCGTTTGAAAATAGTGAGGCAAAGGAGGCCTATCGGGGATAGTTTGTAGAAAGTTATCCATCTTCGTCTTGAAGACGTCCATCGAACTCTCTCAGATTTTTAGGCAGAGCGTTGAAGAGTCAGGGTCCCATCACTGTGAAGGATTGTTCATATCTAGTCCGAACGCTGCCAGCCGCCTTCGCATTGAACGTCAGCACAACACATATCTTGCTGAAACGAATATGCTGCTTTGTGCGCAGCCTTATAGTCTCGTTTTTAAAGTCTGGTTCTAATCCACGAACCGTTTTCTACGCATAGATTATAAGTTATCCTTCTCTTCGTAGCTAAATAGCGGTCCAACTGAAGGTCGCAAAATACTCCTCGAAACAAAAGTCATACGTACATAGAAATGTGAAAAAAGCACACATTGGACGAGTTTTTCATGTCCAAAATCGAATCTTTTGGAACGAAGTTGAAACTTTCGGATACGTGTCGGTCCACCTACGTGGAACTAAACAATAAAGATCGAAAAAATTTCAATCGATTGTCACTTCGCCTAATTACAATCCAAAGCCTCTAACTCGATGGAATTCATTTCAGTTTCATGATCAATTAATACGTGATTTGAATATTCATCTCATTTCGGGCTTTTCTGCAAACAAAATTTATACGTACAAAACGATGTGAAAACTACACATATTGGACGCGTTTTTCACAACCGAAATAGAATATTTTGCACCGAGATTGAAACGTTTAGATGCGTATTGATTCATTTCAACGAAACGAAGTAAAAGTCTTGCGTACAAGGCACATGTGCCCGGTCACTGTAGTCCGGACAAGTGCCTTATGTGCCCGGTCACTGTAGTCCGGACAGGTGCCTCATGTGCCCGGTCACTGTAGTCCGGGCAGGTGCCTCATGTGCCCGGTCACTGTAGTCCGGACAAGTGCGTCATGTGCCCTGTCACTGTAGTCCGGACAGGTGCTACATGTGCCCGGTAACTGTAGTCTGGACAGGAGCCTCATGTGCCCGCGTGAAAGTGTTGCAAGCGCTCGTATCGTTTGAGGTAAATCAGAATTAAAATAGTATCGTCTGAGAGGTCAAGTCAGATATCAATCTTGTGGCTATAGATTTCTCGGATGACGTTGGTACTACTCGGCTCTATGATTTGTGTCCATGAGAAGCCACTTTGCTTGATCATCTATGTACATTCCAGCTCCTCATTTATTCATGTTATTGAACGCTGACATATTTGTGACCGCATTCGTGCTTCTTTTATGGACACTATTTCTCACTGAAGTTTTTAAATAGTCCAAGCTTAAGTCTGCATTCTGGTATTGTGTATCTTGTTGCTGATCCTCGTGTATTTCCTCTGACTTTTGTTCAGAAAGATGCTACAAAGATTCTGTTAACTCTTTTTGCTACTTTAATCAGCATCTCTTCTTAAACACTGCTACGAAAACATTTGTGATTGTTAATGATATCATTCGAAGGCTTAAATCTTTTATTTGGTCGTAAAATTACTCGTACTCACTTTCTAATTCATTTGTTACTTTGATATTCAACGATACATTGCAATGAAATATATTTATGGAAATAGATTCTTGAATATTAGATGCTGATTTTTCTATGACAATAGTATGGCAAACTCATAGCCCTTTAAAATTTGTACTGGCTTCACGTAACTGAGGTTATGTAGAAGTCACACAACTGACCTTGGAAATAAAGGACGTTGTATTCACAATAAGAGTATATTGAAATTGCTAGAGTATGTTTGCATCAATTTTATTTCATGATACGACAGCAATATTTCTCTAAGTAGAAAGAACTCATTTACTCATTCGGATACCGTCCACCTCTCTGTGTAGTTAGCAGAAATTACAACTATTACAACTAGCAGAAATTACAACTATTGTTGATTATTGAAATGGATTTCAATTTTTTTTTGTCAATTTCGTTGTAACAGCGGAGCCTGACGTGAGTAGTCTATTCACAAGAAATTCGGTGTCATAATTTTTGCGGGAAGTAACATTAGTAAACAATAACTGTACAATAAACAAATTAATATATAGTTTGTCCAAATTTTTACCTGCGTTTATAGCTTGCCTTATTTGAGAGCTACTATCGCTGCTACGATATCGGCTAATTTTCTTTCCTTTTTCTAAACGCGTATCAAGCAAAACTGCTTTCACAAATCTTCAACAGTTCAGACGTCTCAAATTAAATTCATTATTGAATCGCTTCACTTTATTGTAGTTCATCCGCATGCTACTTTATTTAAATTTGTGTTTGTTGCGCAGCCTAAGATGACATCAGGCAGGTCACACGAGTCTTGATTGGCTAAGATCTGCTGTCGTGTCCGGACGAAGTAGATTGTATTATTTCTGTAGAAGGTTTTACAGCATTCCTGTCATCTAAACCACTCTGAAGTGCTTAAGGACTATTTATTTTTGATTTGAAACAAATTTACTAGTGTGTTGGATATTTTTTGATACGATAATGTAAGACTTTTGGTGATGTTATGTCAATGCTTCGAAATTTAGGTATTCTGATACCGATTTACCATTTAGCGTACAGCAATACATAAGATGCTTAATTTCTTACTGCTCAGCTATTGTGTAACTATGGCAAATAAACGTTTGTCCATGTATCGGTTATTATACCCACTGTATGGGCCAATGAATTCGCTGCATATTAATTTGTTTGTAGTGAACCTATGAAAAATTAAATTACGAAAACCCTGATGGCATGCTCAGGGATAACGCACGTAACAATTAATAACAGTAATTTGAAAGAAATTTTAAGAACGGATTAGTATAATGGAGAATAATTTAATATTATAAGTCTCATTTTAGGCATTGTCAATGTTAAGACAAAGCGTCTCGAAAGAAAAAATAGTTGGTATTGATGAAAATATCGATTACCAGAATGGCTATTCATTCTTCGTTCTTTCATTTATAAGTTGATACTCGTCTACGTGAACTGGTTCGTTTATTATTTTTAGTATTTATTTCTCGAGATTTGAATCGATTATGTTAGGGTGATGTTTTATGATAGATTCGAAAATATATAGTGTACTAATGAGATGGTCTCAAGATTCACTGATAGATATTGTATTTCAACGTTTTTCAACTCAGTTGTTTCTCCTTCAATGTTGTTGAAAGGAATTTTTCTCTTGTAGTTCTTCTGAAATATCCAGCACCGTGTCCGTTTGATGGAAGGACTGCGGTGGTCTGCCCCTAAGATTAATTCCATAACTTCTGTAACTGTTGTGCTTTGCTCGCCTTTACTTCATGAAAAGTTGTGCAGAAAGAGATAGTTCTTCAGTGCGTCTTGAAAATTTAGTGGTTCTTGAGAAATAAGCAAGGTTTCCAAACAGTTATATTGATAGTGCCAGCGTTCCTTAGCTCTGGTTTGGTAGAATAAGGGTTTTCTGCTGCATTTGCAGTTACCTGCGGAGTATCAGTGCACCTATGTAGCATCACCAATTGTTACCCAGCGTCTGCAATGTTAGTTGCAAAAGTCTGTTGTAGGGCTAGTATTTAGGCTGTATCTTTCTTCATTCGCCTTCTCTGTCCCTCTCACAGGAAAATCTGGCGTACTGAGCAAATACTTTTCTGCTCAAGCGTCTCCGGTTGTGTTCCCGAGTCTCGTCGAGACGCTTGTATTCGTACGTCTTCTGGATTGTCGGTTGTTGCAGACCGTGGAGAGACAGTGGAACTTTCCTCCCTGATTGTGCCAATTAAACTAAATGTTTTCATAGTTTCAATGCGATAGTTGCCGTAATTAAGTGAAATTTGGTTAAGCATAATCATAATATATTGGTTATGCTTTTTAAATATTGACATATTTGAGGCAACACATCATAGTCATTTATACTGTTCCGCTTCTCACATAATTTGTACTGTTGAACCTTGGCAACGATGGCGTTGTATATGTAACGTAGGTTGGACAAAGCTCTAACACATTACGCCACAAATGCTGGTTGAGTGTGACCAATAAATTTGAATTTCATATACTGCACAGTTTATTTCCGTTGCTTCATTATTACTGCACAGCGACCGGAATCCTTAGTCATCTCCTTAGATGCTTTGTGAAGAAATATATAACCACTCCATTTGATCTAGACGTACGCTATGGATTGCTGCAACAATCCTGTAATGAACATTTTTATTTGTCGCAGACTTGTGCGGAGAAAGGGAATTATTTTCACAGTTTTAGGATAGAAAACTCAAGGGTTTCATTCATTAAATGAAATTAATGAAATTATGATTAATGACACTGATATTTATCAGCCGATGAAACTAGGACACAAGTGTGTTCAGTCAACACAACATATATATTGTGTTATCAACTGAACATACATACGTACAGCAGAATCCGTGATGAATGCTTCATATATATTCTGTACCACGGTACAAAGGTAATTGATCTTTTTGTACAAAGATAAGACAGAATATTCTCACGCGTGGTTCGTAGACAATGTCTCCTAAGCCATCCTGAGGTCTTGTGGTACAAAACAGTTTGCTTCGACCTCGAATTCTTGCGTACTTGCATCGCCCACCCAAGGACGCAACGTGTCTCCTTCGTAAGACAATTTAAATTACTCTCTCCTGTATACAAAGGTCCAGTTGTACTCTATCAGCAGCACAATGCCCTTGGAAATGTTACTTTTTGATGGAATTAGCTCCCGTAGCTGAAAGTAGAATTCAATCAAACTTCTGTACATCAGATGCAGCCATACTTGTCTTTTTAAGCATATTATCCAAAATCAGGCGTATAGTACTGAAAATTAAATTCTCAATAATTTAGATAAGTCATAAATTTATATCAGAGTATTAATTCATTTGAAAACCTTCATTAGAAGTGGTAAGAGCGCAAACCCTTAACTGCCCGTGACGTCTTGCTTTCGAACAATCTTCTGGCGGAGTTGCAAGTTAACGGAGATAGGGTTACAGCATAGGGTATTGAAGGCAAATCTATTTAATACTATAAAATGACAAGCCTAGGAAAGGTTAGTGTTATGTCGAAGTTATTAAAACAGGCTACCCCCGTCCTAGCGCTGTTTACATCTCCTTTGTATGCCACTGTGACGATATGGCAGAGCATATCTGTACAGTGGACCTCAACTCGTTCTGAACGCAAGCATGGATGCCCATCTATATCTTAGCCTACATATGTATCTCCTATCGTAGCGCCTGTTCCGCTATCCATTGCGTATTACAGAGTTTTTCAACGTTTTGTTGTCCTCAAATGTATTTTGTTTCTAATAACCGTATGCTGCTGACATAGGTACTGTTCATGTTCGAACATTGGTAGCTTCTGGATTCAGTGTTTTCAAATGATGATCGTTCCAGAGATTGTCGCGTTCTTCATATGATGTGAGAGGTTGACTGATGTTTGTGCTGCGTTTGGTTGGTGGTCTTTATTTGACGTTCGCTTTGTGGAGCGTCCCAGCAGATCTCGCATGTCGAGCGGCCATAGAAAGCAGACCGAGCAATAAAATAATGATTGCCGCAGTGTTGACGCTCGTGCACGGCATTCAAGCACGTCATCGTCTGAGTTCATCATCATCACAGTCCGTCATTGGCTTCACTGACTTCACAGCAGCAAAGGAATTGAGAATGTTTTTCAGAACTTCTGCTATTGTATTAAATATGTCTACAGTTGCGTACGTTTGTATCATGTGAAAAAGAAATTTTAATGTCAAAACTGCCTAACACGAAACTTTCTTGTACACACACTAAGTTCTGTTATTTTCATTCTTGTTAGAACGAGTTTGACATTTGAGCTATATTCTCATTTACAGATTAATTATAATTGCATCGATGAATCAGTGGTTGTGAGAGGATGTCATTTCCTGTTGTGGGCTCTGCAGCGCAATTTCAGTTTTTACTCGCGAGGGCAACAGCCATGTAAAGGAAATATATAATGTTGAAATTCAAAGCTTGAAACTAGAACATTATTGTCCAGAGTACAGACAAATAAAATGATGAACGATTACAGTAAAAAATGATATTTTCGTTTCTTCGTTGGTGAATGAATCTGGCTTTGATTTCGTTCTACAGCTGCAAATTAGTTCGATAACTACAGGGGGACATATTTTTGAAGTGTGTATGGTGTTATAGAGGAAAGATATAATCCGAAATAACAGAGCATGAACATTGGCTAGGGCGATCTTCTTTTATGATAAAATGAAAGTGTTTATGAGATACTGAAGAATAATTTATAAATATGCCTACGCCCGTGCATGCATCCGTATTAGTAAACTAGTTTTTTGATGGAATTGGACGAACTCAAAGTACTTATCGAGAAATGCAGAACAACGACTTTTGATATGTAATCCATGTCCTGAAATTTATTTACAGCTTTCGAAAAGTAACATATAGGTTTTCTTGAAAATATTATTTATAATTTTCCCAGTTAAAAGATCCAGTTTTCCAATAACGAAAATCTTTAAGTTGTTTTCCTCTCGTTGGCCCCCAGAGCACGTAGGATAGGCCATAGGCAATAGGGGTAGGTTTTTTAGGTTGGTCTATCCTATGCTATGGGGACTAGCGCCCCCAGGCTACCTCAGCTTTAGATAGGCCTTCGGGACTTCTATCTTTCGTGCCTGCTTTGCATCTTCGTGTTTTCATTCCTTCTTTGCTATTTCGTATTTGTCTTTTCTTCCTCTTCCTTTCTAACCTGCTGTTTCTATGCACAGGGAATCTTGTGTGGGAACACACCTTGTGCATAAATTTCCCGTTCTCCTAAGTCCATACTAAATAGTCCCTACTCTTTCGGTGTGAGATAGTCTGAGTTACTGAAGCGCTGCTATCATTACCACCACCACCACCACCACTACTACTACTACTACTACTCTCATTGGCATTTATTCAAAATTAAATTCGCCACAATAAAGTAAAAGTGCAGTCAACTCTGTTTCAATGTAAAAATTTACACGTGTCTGCCTCTCAAGAACCATATTGGTCTGCTTCAGGGTGGAAGTAAAACACATTCATTAATCAAAAGCCGCTTTACTTTCATTCCTATGCCGTCATAATTTACTTCTCAATTTTCTTTGGTTGACCGCTGATACACCTGATGCAGTCAAAGGAAAGATCTTATGGTGCCCTGCGCCTGGGTGTAGTGTTGAACTTGGCTTGTGATGCCGCTTCCCTCCTTGACCCTTTTCAAGCCTCCGCCCATGAAAGAGCTTCCGCTGCGTAGCCTAAATATGTTGGACCAGTCTCAGCTGCTATTGAAATAATAATAAATGGCCCTTTTAAAATCCTTCGATTCCACTTTACGCCCATTCGTATGTCGTTTTGTCGAGCACCAACATTTTAGTGAAACTTATAAGATATTTTTAGCTAACACAATAATCACGAAAATCGCTTCGTATAATTACTTCATTTTTTGACAGCCACTGAGGTCTTTGTTTTACACATTATGTTCACCGTAATGTTCTTCTAAAAACCATCCCATAATCGACTAGTGTTTACTGCCGCGATTGGTTTTTCTCCGATTCTTCTTTCGTGGCCGCGTTCGTTCTGTTTATTAGAGAGATCTTTCGATTGCTTGCTATTCAAATTGATTAAATTTAATCCAAGATACAATGCTTCTACTGTACAGTTGGCGCTATATTGAGTGGAACTGTCGGGTATTGTTCACAATATATAGCTCTGAAATATAATACAAAACTAAACCCTATACTCAACAATAACATATTAATAAAAATAATAATACAATTTTGCTCATATTTTGTTACCTCGGCGAATATTGACCAGCTGAGGAACCAGCGATTGTGAGACCAAACGGGATCCTACCTGTACGGTAGACCACCAACGATGGAGTAAAAGCAGCTTAACCCGACAGTGTAGGCCAGGCTTTAGGAGAGCCTGAACCGTCTTGTGTACCGGTAACTGTCTCCGAACTTCAGTTTGCGACATCGACCGCTTTCGTCAGCGATCACTGACATTGTGTACGAATTTGGCAGCAGCTCACGTGCGCGATCGAGCTCACCTAGCGCTTCGGGACCGTCAGTTCGGCTTTCTTTTCAGGCCAAATTTGCTAAATCGATTTCGTCACCGCAAAGTTGGTGTGCGAAGTTGAACTGACTTTTTAAACTAGATATGTCTTTGACTCAGTAAGGGGAAATGAAATTTTATGTATCCCTATTTACTGGCATTAAAGTTGGAGGTGACCTAGCAATTTCGGCTTTTTTTCAATAGAGATTGCTCATGCCTATGCATCTGTTTTATTTGACCAACAGTTCTAGCAAAGGTTTGGGAATGCTCTCCGTTAGATCGAAATCATTCTGCCCAAAGTCATGTAATCATAAAGGCGCTCTTTCTCCACAAGATAACTTCTCCGTTTATTTCTGCAATAGAAACATGCGAATTGATATAGCTCTTTTACGAAGTAACCTTCGCATTAAACCTCAACGTGCCACTCTAACTGCAACGTTTGTCAAAGTGATTTGGGAGCTGCAAAGCATATATTTGGAGTATTCCTACAGCGCCACGCGAGAGCTACGAGAGATACCCAGTTACATTAATTTACAAATACAATGACTCTCTGGTCGTCAGGTGTGCCCCAGATCGTAATCGTTGCAACTCAGTTAACGCACTAGCAATTTGAGTTCGCCTTATGACAACACTAATTATTTAAAACTTTAAAATAATTACGAAAATGGAATGATGGTGCACTTCAACGATGCAAATTACTGATAAAAAAGGTCCGATAGTAGGAAGTTAGGAGAGGTGAGTTAAGACCTGCGTTACTCTGTGCTCCTTGACCTTCCCTAAGTGTCTCACTGGCGCTAATTTTGTCCGACCTTTGTGCTTCATAAACTGCTTGTGGTCTCTGCTCGACCAGGCGCTGTTTCCTCCAGCTGCAGCGTGCACGCGGCGCAGCTGGACATCTTGTGCTTGATTTTTCTGTGATAACAACCTTTTCCTCAATTCCTTGAATCGCAGTCTCTTACAAAATTTAGCAGAGTTAATTTTATTTATTTTTAATAATGTGAAATTCCCTTCATTTTTGGGGCTATCTACATGGTGTAACTTATTCCTTTGAGAAGCAACTTCACTAATTTATATAAAGGTCGCGACTACTCTCGAATGCGATAATAAATTTTGATGGAACTTCCGCGCTGGGTTTGTAAGTCGAAATGCTGCTACAATAACTCGCTCGCAGATATACTTCCTGGTGTCGGCAAAAAGCTTATTTAAAATAAACTTTTCCTTCCCGGAAATAGTTTTTCGTTTAGGAAAAAATTAAAATGAGAACCTTAAACTGTTTAGATTTGATTATTCGTAAGCCATCATTTTCACATTTGTCGATTGCCTTCCACGGCGTAGACGAAGTTTCACAGGAATTGTATACTATATTTGCCATGAAGAGTAGCGAAAGGTACTTCATAGGGCACGTAATGCAGGCTGGAGCTCCATGGTGTTGTAAGAATAATAGTAATAAGTGTAACAGATAAAAATATCCGATAACAACAGTAGTAACAATACAAAATAAAATTAGCATGATCCTGATGTTTGTAGTGATAGAATTGCTGATGTAAAAACGATTATGTTAAGAATAACAGCAATTACCTCCAAAGCGAGTGATAACGTAAAAAAACTCAATTACTCCGTTTTTTCAATTAAAATGAAATATGCTTGTAAAAATAATACTAGAATTGTTTGCTAATTAATTCATCTTCATGGAACTCGGCCACTGTGCAAGTGTACTTTGTATAGCGTAGAACACATCGCGGAATGCTGCCACTCCGAAGCTCACAGTTCCAGCTCCAGCGCCGACACTGCAACGACGAGGGGCACGAGTCCGAGCCTGCCGGCGTCGCGCAAAGAGCTAGCAAACAGACGTGGACAGCTTTAGTAGACACGAGCTGTAGGCGTTGCCTTAAAAAGTTTTGAGGCTTCCTTTTGTGTGGTAAGAAAATTCATGTAGAAAGAATGATGGGGAAAATAAAATGAAATTTGGGGACACAATTAATTCACTTTGCGATATTAAGGAGGTGAATGTATCGTGGAAATTGTGTATTAACTTAAATTTCGATTTCGTGTTTCAGCAAAAACTTAGTTTATGTGCTAGTATGGTTGTAATACAAAAATATGAAAATGAAAGGGAGCACAAGCTATGTCGACATAAACACAACGCAAAGGCAAATGTTTTACATAATGGACTAATGCAAGAATCCAAAATTTTCAATAATTTTAATACATTTCATTTTGAGAATGAACATAATCAAACGCACATGCGTTAAATTAGCAATGGTTAAAAAGGTTACGGCTCAAAACGAACGCGCCACGCATAGTAATAAAACAAACAAACGCTAGCGTGGCGCAGGCAGCCAGCTCGCTAGGGAGCAAAACCCTCCTACAATTGTCCTTTTTTCAGGGCAAACCGACGGCCGCTCGAACCGTCAGCATGCAGTACAGCGCTTGTGTAACAGTGGGGCTGCTTTCACTACTTTCACCTGCGATCGTTAGGGCATAGGAGAGGGCATGTTTCTTGCAACTGCCTTGCAAGCCTCAATGAAAAATCTAGGTACCCTTTTACGATACGGTGCTTCAACAACTGTATGCTGGAATGTAACGAACTAAGCTTGAGTTAGACTGATTACCTCATTCAACATTGATGGTGAGTTTGTCGATCCAGCTGTGATTGTTACAGCTGCTGGGAACAGCGGAACAGTTGCTTTGTTTGACGGTGTCGTGTATTTGGACCTCCAAAATAACACATGTTACATACTGTGAAAACTGTTTTGCAGTTATTCATGAAAAAATTGAGAAAAAAGTTGAGGATATAGTATCTTTGTGCTAAAGAAAGGGAATGTAGTCATTGGAGAACGTTTTGCTCCATCTCGTACCTCGACATTAGACATTTTTACCATCCAACACTTGGATGCATGTTCCGAGAAGAAATATCTTCCTGAGCTCCATGGAAAAACCGATGGCCAATGTGTGGTGCGCTAATTCTTTGTCTCGTTTACTTCAAGTTAGGAAAGTAGTTTTTTATATGAACTAGCTCTTTATAATCGCTACGATTTTATGAAATAGATAATTTTCCCCGGCATTATTTGTATAACGATATCGATACTAATAATCATTATTAATATCTTAGATTTTAATAGAACAGTTATGGACGATTAATATATGACAATCATTATCAAAATTATTTGTATTGTTAATTGATCAATTTTTTTCGAGTATTTGAAAAGAAAGAATGATAAACACTTTTTATTGTGGCATAATATTTTTCGTAGACTTCTATATACCGCATCGAGCTTACATAAATAATTTTTCAACATTACTCTGAGCATATCTGTGAATCTTTGACGAAGTCCCGTACTATGAGAGCAGCCTCGGGTAATGGTATGGTTCTACGTGCAACTTTTTCATCGTATTTTTTAAACACTACAACGGCAGTATTATTTTTTTAAACGTCATTTAACAGCTTTCACTAACACCAATATAAAACGTGTAAAATGAAAGAAGTCCACTCGGAAATGAAAATGTTTTATCTTGGAAATGAATATGCGACAAACACCGCAGTGAAGCTTATCCTGCTTAGATAAGATCCTTTCATCTTCATGCAGAACCAGAGCAGAGATGGGAGGCAGCGAGTGGGAGACACAACTGCAGCGCCGCCTTGCGTACCTTCCTGGACCACGGGACGCCGGTGGGGGGCCCATTCTGGTGGTCCCCCTCCCAGCTGACCCCTCTGAGCAGGATGTAGGGGGAATCTCCTTCACCCTCAAGTACCTCAAGACAATACCAAGGTGAGCAGCATCCGAGCGCTATCGAAGGTAATTCTTTTCTATCTCGTGTGTTATTGGGCTGTATCAAGGCGCACTCAATGTGGTCTCAGTAGGACATGTATCTAAAAAACATGGATTAATTAGTTGAACCATACTTATGTGAAGGGTAAAATAATGTCTCCTTTGGTGAGTCAATCATCTTGTGACCGTTTAAATTACCTGTAATATGAAACACAGCTTCGAAATGAAGGCGGGCATTGCCGCTCACATAGGATACGTGTGGTGTGCTTCTTCGTTTGATGGATAATTCGTTGAATTAATTATTGAA
>VOMN01040494.1:0-33569 GCA_014899125.1 Orchestia grillus
TTTTCTCGAACGTTACGAATACTTATTTGACCCACTGTAGGTTAATGGCTTGGAAGGCTTCATGATTCTAGCTTTGGCGTCGCCCGAACCCCAGTGCTGATCAACAAGGATTTTACTGTCGGTACGCTGCATTAATGATAGAAATCACACAATTTCCGTTGCTACTACGGGTAGAATTTTGCTCCTCATATTGGAACTAAATTTGCGATTTTTCGTCACCCCGTAAGAAAGATGCATGCCTCTAAAAATACGATAAGAGAAATTTGAAAAAAACGTCAGAGTTCATGCTATGAACAACGTTTTTTCCACCGAAGACAGATCAAAGTTGAATAAATTCGTGAATACGTTAGTGAGTAACGGGTAATAGCGGGTAACATATTTAGGAGATGGTTTTCATTTACAATATATATTCCTTTCTTTATCTCTGTACCTAGAAATCTATTACTATTTTTCCAGCGGACTACAGGAAAAAGAGGTTGTTTAGTTTATTGGTAGTAGAGAGCCCGTCTCCTTCTTTGTGAATGATCTGCAACAATCGTGCACGCATTGCTGGACTCCACAAACGTTGTGCACTCGAAATAACGGCCCGCAATGATCAAAATCAAGACATTGAGGAGACAAGTGACGCTACAGATGTGTTGGAGGCTAATGATCTATTACTAAAGGGTTCAATTTTCGCTTCAAAACTATAACATCCAAGATAATCCGAGTGAGTCGTTAAAAAGCCGTGTTATTTTATCTAAATTTTTAAATTCTCGTCATAATGACAATGTTAAAAATTACGGTAAACTTTATTTGAAGAAGAACAAGTAATTGTACAAAGATATAGATATATGAGAATAGACACTAAATCTATGGACAACTCAAAGAGGGTATATTGGGTAAACGTTACACCTGAGAATGTTGCATGACCAAACTAAAAAACGAATATATTGAGGCATCTGACTGTCCTAGAACATGTTTCTTCTCCCGTATTCCACATCATTCGTATACAGGATTCAGTTCCATCTCAACAACGTCTGCATGAGACAGAGTTTGCAATTACCGCCAGAAGATCATTATTGACACCAGCGGTTGTCTCCTGGAGTCTGACCGCGCAGTCTCCAGTCCGCTCTCCAGGCAGCAGGCATCAGGAGATGCAAACGTACCTGATGTATGCATCAAGGTGCACCAAGCGTATTTCAAAAGATGTCATGATCGAGGACTGGGGTTATAATTTAGTGAAAAAAATACTCTTGTGAATGTTACCAAATGCCTGACTTTATTCATAAGATCGATCTCATCAGGCGAGACTTTGGTTCATTCTTTGCAGCCATTTATAAAAAACTGAAACTTCTACGCATTCGCCTTATTCTAAGAGCGACTACCTAGAACCACCAGACTTGGTTTAGCGACTATCAAATGAAAGTTGATGTTGTATACAGAAAATGAAACAGAAGATGGTAAAAAAATCAAAACTAGTGTTTTTCATATCTGCATAAGTATGCAAAATGGGGCTGAAAAGACATACGAGTGTTACACAATCATATTATGGTTGCTTTTCTTTATGGTGGAGTCAGTAGTTTAATGAAACATTGAACTCACTTAGCGGATGTTAAAAAACCCAGCCATTTACAGTCGAAAACACTTTTGGAGTAAACCGTGTTCTAGATTTTGAACCACGACAAGTACACGGGGTCAGATACGGAAGGCATTTGTTCCAGCGCCCTGGGCAACAAAGTAGTCAGGTAGCCGTTAGCACCACATTAGGCAATTCAGACACGGGCATTTCAGCAAATGGAAATCTCAGGGGTAGCGCGAGAGGCTCATTGCGACTGATTGCAGGGTATCGAGCGGGGCGAAAGGAATAGATTGCCTCATTATCGAAGGTCAGTTTGGCGGAGAAAGCTCCCAGGTATCGCCCCTATCTCGGCACCGAGGGCTGTTTGCTCGCGTGAAGCAAACAGAATCTCGGTCCCGCCACAATTGCGTTGATTTTCACTGCGAACGTGTTGATTTTACAGAGTGTTCAGCAGTCTCGCCGCTTCTCCGTGGCAGAAAGTCAAGCCAAAAGAATTTAAGGTTCTCTCAAATCTTTTTATTTGATTTTTTTCCATTGTGTTATGTTTTTTTGAGGACTTTCAGAGTCTCATTGTAAAGTGATTTTATTGCTGAGAAAGAAAAAAAAATCGTTTATTCTGATCTCATTCACAGACAGAGCTTGGTACATCGGGTTTTCAATCAGTAAAATTACAGCCTTAAAATTAAAATGTGAAAGTCAAGTGACACTTCTGATTGTGATCAGTAAGACTACAACCCTAAAATTACGGGTGGAAGTCACATTGAAACTTCGAATTGTGGTTCATAACTTTATGCTAAGCACGAAAAGTGAAATATTAACTCGAAGAACATCTTAAATAAAAATTACAGTGTAAAGATAGCCTACTGCAGTATAAATTCTCTTATGAACATTGTGAGATCGTTGTGCATACTTCATAAACTTAAAATTACTAGGCGAAGATGGCTATTGCAACCTAGATTCTCTTATACATTAGGTAGACCGCAAAATGAAAACGAAAAAGTCATGATTCCCGCGAAAAATTATGAAAGAAAGGAAGAAAAAGGAAAAGTCGTTTATTCCGAAATCAGTCACATGCACAGCATGGTATAATCGAGTTTTCAAACAGTGAGACTACAACCTTAAAATTAGGCGAGGAAGTCGAATTGAAACTTCTAATTGTAAATTTTAATTTGGATATAAGTACCAGAATTTAAAATTAACCAAAATCATTGCATTAGTTTTAAGCATATCTCTTTAAAGTTCAAAGCGTGTAGTTTTTAATTTTGGATGGACAACCTTGATTGTCTGATACCTAAGCTAGTTCAACTTGATACAAATTGTGCAGAATGAGACATTTATAATTTGAATTATAACTGTTGTACGGCTGAACTATTCGCTCTATCTAGTTTTTGCGAGATGCCTATTAACGGTGTGATGCGAGCTCAAAGTTGTATTGTGTGAACTTATGCTGTTACAGAGAAAGAGGCATGCTAAGGATGTCAAAACTTTCTTTGCCTATACGGACGCTCAAAACTGGAGTTTGTTCTGACAATTTTAGGTATGTTTTTCATACTGTCATATAAGCCAATTTAAAGAATTCACTTTATAACCGAATGAAATTTCTTCGTTTCTGTACTGTAACTGCATATGTTTTATTTCATTACTGAGATGACGTAATCTCTCTCACGGCTCCCTGCACAAGTCCATGATTTGTGGATAGGTCATAACAGGATACTTTTAATTCAGAAAATTACCCACGTCCAATAACACTTCAAAGTTTGGAGTGGATTTATGCTCAGAAACAGTAATGAAATGAAATGAAATATACTTTACAGCTGCTTCTCAGTCTCTAAATACTTCACCAACTTTTTACTCAATTCTAACTTCAAATGTCTGAAGAACAGGAATGGAATTCACTCTAAAATTGACATCAAATCAACTCCGAGTTGCAATTCAAGTGCTCTATATACATAAAACAGCAGAGAGCTGCGGCCTATCGGTCACTAGTGCAAAATCACGAAAAAATAATCAAACTCACCTAAGGGGTCTCTCTTGGAGTCACCAAACGTTTTTGTCTAATTCACAACACGGCTTCAGCAACGAGGGAACTGAGAAGTCTCGCCTTTTATTTTTATTAATTTGTTGCACAAATAACATATTTATTTGTCGTTGTGGGAAAAAAAGTCAGGGTATTTAACGCAAGCCACGGCGGTCCTCCCTTGCACTCTGTCATTCTTCAGTGTTGACTGACCGCTATACTTGACCGGTAAACGGTCACAACCCAGGTGGCTCCGGTGCATTCACACGGTCCCTGTCGTCCACATTGACCGTGTGAATGCAACAACCACGGCGTCGACAGTGACCTTAAATATTTAAAAAAACTTCTATTTTATCGATTTAACTCGAATTGATGCTTACATGGAATTTCTTACATTCCGTTGTAAGATTTATATAGAATTCACATTCTATTATAAGGTTTTTGTTAAGTTTTATTCCGTGTGTTGCATGAATGCTTTAGCCGTTCCCGTTTGTTCCCGTTTTTCACGTTCTCTCTGCTAAATGTTTCCCAAGTCTTTAAGCATTAATCATTTCAACAAAGTTACCACCATTAAAATAGTTAATATCAATTGTTTGATAATTAAAAACGACGTTTCCTTTGTTTAAATGCCGAGATAACTGATGATATTTTTTCATAGCAGTCTGTATTTATTAAAGCATTTGACAGAAATGTCTGTTGTGCTACGAAATCTTTAAAATTTGTTCATATAGTAGATTAAAACTTTTACGAATTAGGAAAAATCACATTTTTTAAAAATCATCTTCATTGTCATCTTTAATTTACTTAAAAAAGCATTTTTCAATACCAGATGTTCAGAGGTTAAGCTACTGATTTGTAACACAGTTAACAGAACATTGACACCTCACTTCAACATTGCCAGGGCAGATAAGTGAACAGAAATAGCCGTTGAATTTTGTTTTACCGTTGTCTGTTGCACGCCTGCAATGAAATGGCGAACGTTTTACCGTTGTCTGTTGCACGCCTGCAATGAAATAATGAACGTTTTAGCGTTGTCTGTTGCACGCCTGCAATGAAAAAACGAACGCTATTCAGAGCCAGGCCAGCGAAGTTCGAATAGAAATACTCGCTGTAGAAGGTTAACTTTTGCATGCGGCACAAAATAGGCTCGCTTCGTGTTGAAATAACATACCAAAGTCTACTGCTGAAAAAAGAACATTGTAACACATGCAATTGGCATTTCGATGCATGAGTAACACACGAAATTTCATTTTGAAATCTTTGAAGAAAGATTTTGTCCTTTCAAGTAACAATCAAGCCTCAAAAGCGCCACAGACTTTCTTCGTTGTCTGCGTTGTTAGATTTCACCTGGAACTATAAATTCCACGTACATCATCGATAGAATCAAGAAATGAGTTCATCCTCGCGACCTTTTGCGGTCGCAAATTTTCCAAGCTAATAAACATGGCCCAAACTACCGAGTTTAGAGAGCAGAAAAGGCTTCTGACTCGCTGCACCCATAAATAACTTTAAACTTAGACTGTCGGATTCCGAGGTTATATGCCGTCAATCGAGCCGCGGAATCTGCCCCTAGTGACGTTTATCACTCAAGCCGCGACTGGAAGCTTCATCAAATTCTGTGGCGTCCAATATTGGGGACACTGTATAGAAGTCCGCGCTCCTTGATGAAAGTTTATATTTTGCATCAAAGCTCAGGCTTCGTCAATAACACTTCAATCAATAATGCAGTCTGCGTGTGGGAAAAATGATGGGAAATTCTCCATGAAATATAATGAATAGGCATGACAAGGCACTTATAAATGAGTACTTTTTGTGTCAACCTAAAGCAAACTGTTTTCACGCATTTTAGTTAGAATGGAAAATAAATTTCATTTTTAAATTATAAGGCCTTCCAAGAAATTTAATGAGGAATTGTAAGAAATCGTTGTATTTTGAATCCTCATCAGAATTAAGGTCAAGTACCCTAAGAGAGAAATATTGTTTGCCAGTCTCAGGTGAAGATAAAAATGAAAATTTGTTGAAGACACCAACACAATGTGCTGATGCTCACGTGTGTGGCTACGATGGCGCATGGAGTGATAGAGATGAACTTTCTTCACTAACAGAAGAGCATTAATGCTCAATTACACAACAACCACCTGAAACCGCACGAATTGTTTTTCTTTCTTTGCAGCGACTTGAAAGGACGTCACGCTCATTGATTTTATTCCACGCCGCATTAAAATAATTCACTTTTAATACTCATCACTCGCATAACTTGACACGAGAGTTCCATCCATGTATCCCCGAAAGACTCATTTACTCATTTTCGCCCACTTCAAAGACCGCCCTCAAAACTCCCACCAAAAATCGAAGAAATGTTCGACCGTTTCTGCCGTGCCCCGACCACTTGCTCGTCGTCGACGAGGAGCAGCCAGGCGATTACTGTGGTATATGGGCATGCCATTAATCCTGATTAGCCGTAAATAGAAGGAGGATTGGATAGCCATGTTATCGTAACACTGACGTATGGTAACGACTTATGCCCAAGATTTATCGTGCACAGGACACGAAAATAAAGTGGATGCAAATACTAAACTCTACGGATTTCTCACTCCACTTTATGCGTAAATATTCCATTGATTTTAGAACTGAAGTGTACATCGGTAGAAGCAAATCTTTTATATTTGAATGCTACAAACAGTGTAAAAGAGCGCTTTATGTTGCCAAAGAATGTTGAAGAAGCTACGAGACAAATCGTCATTACTTCATCGAAACTGTTTTCTGAACATGAAGGTCGAAATGAGATGACCAGCTCTCATCTTTGCATTAGCCCATTCGAATATTTACCGCATCCTGCCCCGCGCTGTACGAAATCGCATGCATATCGACTGGAGAAAGTATTAGATCTCTGGAAGCTCTTTAACGATTGCGGCAATATTTTTCTGAGAAATACCAGAGAAAATGAGTTTTGTCAAAATCAATTTTTTGAAAGTAATTTTTTTTCGTTCGATAGTTTTAAATATATTCCGAACTGGAGATAAATATATGAAAAAGTGAAACATATTTTTTGAAAATTAATTTTCGAAAAAATCTAAATAGTCTCCATCAAATAGACGACGCTTAATGAAACTATTTTTTCCAGCATGTACATTGAATTTCGTAAAAGGAAAATTCAGTCCTTTGGATTTCAGACGCAAATAAACTCGCTCTGAAGAGAACACGGCGCACACTTTAGGCCTAATCTTTTTCTGACCTGCAAATTGAATTTGATTCGACATTAGTTTAGATTATCATCAGTTTTTTGATTCAGTTGGGAAATCGAGTGAAAGTCTCAATATTAAAGTGCACTTTAAAAGGAAGTGTCGAGAGAGAGGTTCGAACCCATTGCAACTTTCCAGTTCGGAAAAATTTGCAGAACTTTTTCCGGGTGAGTTTTTTGAGTACTTTTTTGAGCACTTTTTTCAATATTTTTCGAGTATTTTTTAGTACTTTTTAGCGTTTTTCGAGTGTTTCTTTGTGTTCCTTAGTACTTTTTTCGAGTGCTCCTTGAGGGTGACTCAGGCTGGTAAGGCCTCGGAATCGGATCGTTGATTTGTGCGATGCCAAGTCCAAAAGCGTATCTGGAAGCGTTCACTAATTACTTTGAGAACCAATGAAGTGCCCAAAATCGTCAAATTTAGTCGCATTTCCAACCAGTATCTTATTAAATTTTATGAGTGAACTACTCTCACTTACTCGTCAAAATTAGTGGAAAAAAGTAAATATTTAAAATACAATTTCGCCACGCAGTCGTGTTTACGATCCAGTCAAAAATATACGTACTATTGTGATTTTTCAACGGACTCGATAAGTACGAGTTTTTAACTTACAAAATGAGTTGAAACTTGCAAAGAGTGCTGGGCGTGGCCTAGCGGGCTGAATAATATGCGTAAATAGTATAAGCGAGTACGGCCTTGTGGGTTGAATATTAAATAACGTCCTGATCAATGTTCAACCCATGGCCTGTTATCCTGGGAGTGATGTTGTCCATTGGGTTGAATGTCGCTCAGTGTACCCAACATCACGTAGGGTTGCGGATGTAGCATAGGGTGCTGAATTTGCTTCTTTGCTGAATATTCATATATATACAAATTATTGCTCAGCGTGCTAAATGTTCGGCCTTATGGGCTGAACATTGCCTGAGGTACCAGCTATTGCCTGGTGCGCCAGACACTGCCTGGTGCACCAGATATTGCCTAGTGTGCCAGACACTGCCTAGTGCGCCAGATATTGCCTGGTGCGCCAGACACTGCCTGGTGTGCCAGACACTGCCTGGTGCGCCAGATATTGCCTGGTGCGCCAGACACTGCCTGGTGCGCCAGATATTGCCTGGTGCGCCAGACACTGCCTGGTGCGCCAGATATTGCCTGGTGCGCCTAGGGTGCGAGACGAGAGGACGGGCAGCTGGCCAGCAGTCAGTAGCTCATGTCACACAAAAGAATAACACAAAATGGAGGACATTGTTGCTCCCCCAGAGCTACAACCAATTCTCTCGCGATGTACATAGTCTGCCGTCCCAGCTGAAGTTTCCATGTGAGGGAGAGAGTTTCCAGGAAATCAATCCCAGAGGGCGTTGAAAGGGACATGCATTTTGTGTTGCGATTTGAGCTGAGGTGTTTATTGGAGTGTCTACGTTAGGGGGAAGTTTTAAGGTCGTAAAGAGTCGAGTGTATTCAGAGGTATATGCATTTCGTATTTTCATTTGAGCAGTGGTATTTATAATAATACCAGCCTTTGGAAAACCTGACATCGCTCTCTTTCAAGTCTAAATTTTGTTTTTGCTTAGGCCTTTTTGAGAAAGGCAAAATTAATTCTTAAATTAAGCCATAATTTGGATGCACAAGTATTTCCAGAAGTGCGTAAAGTGAACCTAATGTAGCCAAATGAACGTCCTCCAGCATTGAGGATCAACTTAACATATTTTTTAATAAAAAACACGCTGCTGTAGATTAGCTTAAGTCTGCAGCAGATCTTTTCGAGAGGCATTTTGTACGTATCCTAAATGCAGCAATGCCAGACACTTTTACGTCTAATTTCCGTGTCGTGAAACTGTTATTGCTATTTAGATCATTTACTGCGATGTAATTACTCGTAGGTATCTAGAAAACCTTCAGTGTGATTGAAGCGAATTAGGGTTATTCAGTTGAGGGGCAGCATGACACCCGCAACAAAGAAGGCTGAAATTCAAAAACAGACAGAATTTTTTTTCATTTACGTACACGCAAGTGTTTTGTAGCTGCAGTTAGTCTGATAAGAAAAACATGTAATTATGTGGTGTCGTACCTTTGGATTAACCTGTCATGAAATTGCCACAGGAAAATAAATGTTTACAAATGTTTAAATGTCATTAAAAATGATAGCTACCATCTTATAGGCATGCTAGTATGTTCAAGAAACTTGAGAAAATGCGAGAAAGAAACTGAAAATTTATTAAAAATAGGTTAGATTTTCGGTAAGGGGAAACCCAGCCGCTGATTGAGAAGACTATTCAGACGTGACCGAATTATAGATAGAGCTTAGGCCGTTGATGAGCTTCCAACGTTGCGGCTTTGAGAAGGTTCAAGTCATTGCTCAACTAACAGAGAATTTGGCTATTGGCTGAGAGTGAGGGGTCCCAAAATTTCCTGTTTTTTGCCGAAAATCACTCAAGGCAAGAACAACAATAGCTGCAGGCTCACATTTGAATGAGTAGAGATCAAGAATGGAAAAGTCAATTTCCATGTCGAGACGCGTAGCACAAATCATGTATGAAATTAAAAGGGTTCCCTTTCAAGCTAAAGTTTGTGTAAATCTATTTTATCATGAAATCAGCTTTGTCACCCCCGGTATACAAGTGAAGTATATTCTAATCCAGCCTTTGAAAGTTCTGCGTGGAAGCAACTTTCCAGAACTTGTTTCACTTTGTCTCACGTTCCGGCAATGTAAACACAACCGTTTCCCAAATTTGAGTTACAGGATACAGGAATTCAATTCGAACATAATCTATGCTGATGCAGGCATGAGTATGCCGTGACGTGGCGACCTTTAGTCCATCATACCATTTGCCCGGCAAGCAGATAACCTTTTCCGTAACGTGATCTCGAGAGTCTCTCGGCGATACTTTTCCTCGAAAATGTATAAAAGAATGTAAAATAGATCGCAGCAACAGCCCGAATTGGACACTCAGGCACATCGGGCTTGGTTGAGGAATCAACTGGTACGACGAGAGGGCAGAATAACTTAAAGGCCTCCCAACGTGACCGGAATCCTGGGAGATGGACTCGGCCTCTGTGTGCTACAGTGACCGTCCAGGAAAAGAGTCGGGTCTGGGAGATCTAAAAAAGTGGCCACTTTGTTAAAATAAACTGAAGCATTATAGGCTTGTTTTAACTCGTACAGTTTTTGGCTATAGCCTTATAGGATACTTTGCTATTCTATGTACTTTAAGTTTTGAAGGGTGGGAGAGATTTTTTCAAGTGATAAATTGTCTATAGTGCGTTCAGGGATGAGTGAATTTTTCAATTTAGTGTAGCGGAGAATTTTTCTCGTTTTCTTGTTGAAGCCGAGCCTGGTGGACGTTTATTTGCTGAAACCAAGGAATAAAAACGATAACCAGTAGAGTAAATGAAACACTCAAAAAACATTTCAAAAAGAATCAGCAATAAAGAAACTCAAAACAGGGAAATTAATAGAACAAAAATAGGTGCTGAGTTCTAAGTACACCTTCGGCAAATATTTCCTCAAGGTTGTTGAGAAATCTCCCAATTTTGATAGCGTTGGAACGCTTAAAAGATGGCGGAGAGTGAGTCGATGGAGTACAGGTACACAAGTTCAGGGTTGCGGGCTTGACTACTTGCGACTCTACTGTGCCTTAAAAATACCCAATGTGCTGAAATTCACCAAGAGAACAATGCTCGAACGATAGAGCAAAAAGGTTTATCCATGTACTTGATAACTGACCACTAATATTGGTTACGCATTCTCTTTAAGGTGAAATTTTCGATTCATGAATCCTTGACTAAACTTCAAATCGCACTCGACGAATTCGTAGATTGAACGTGAAAATATTTCAGACAAATATTAATGAATTTCAATTTATTGGAGGGATGTGTCAATTATTAATGAGAGCTAATGTTTTTTTTCAATTTTCCCCCAAAAATACATTGAGCGAGCTCATTTCATTTACGTACTTCATCATGAAAGTTATGAAAGTCATACGCGCTTTCATTCTAAAACCCCAACATGGTAACATAGTCTAAATTAGGTGAAACAAATTGCACATATCATATAATGATTATGTCTACAGACGCCGGAAGTTTTCCCACAAAATCATTATTGAAAGCAATCACCCATGCTTGCTGATTTAGTTTTTTAATACATGGTACATCGTATCTTCATGGACTTGCTAAAAAAATCTTTGACAAACAGCTTCAGTTCATAGTTCTGACATATTTTTTGCCTGCATTCGCACGATCGATCCTTAGTTTACTTGTTTCATCTAGAAGTAGTTTACTAGTTTCATTGTAAGCGTGAACGCCGTGTAAATCCTAGCAGCAGTCAGAAATGATTGACTGCGTCAGATTTCCAAAACAAGATTTCAATTCAGAAATTCTTCATCGCAGTACAGCTTAAAATCCAATACTAAAATGACAGACGCACCAGAAAACCCCACCGCCGTCGCTTATAATCAAAGAGTGCAATAAACTCACACAAAATATGATTGAAAAAATGCTTTTGAACATTCTCTCCAATAGAGCCATATTGAATCAGGGCTGTGGAAGAAATATTAGGAATTAAATACGTCCGTGTCCATTTAATTGAGGGACTAATTAGAGGAGACAAATGATGAAGCAAATACCGTGCTTTTGTCTAGCCATGCTTCTGCGTTATCGAAATTAACGAAGTATTATCATCACAAACATTCTTAGGTAGGCTTGCAAATCATAGACAGGCTATAATTGTACGAATTGTAAAACTTCAATTGTTTTTAACATTAAAAATGAAGTCCAATACTAGTCGGAATGAAGCGTTTCATGGGTAGAAAATGAATGGAAATTTTAAACTGCTATAATGAGAGCATCTTAATTTAGCTTGTCAAACTTGTAGGCTTTTATCTATTTCTTCGTAGCTACACACTCGACGGCTAGACCTTAAACTGAATTAGCCTTCGTTGTTCTTGTTACCACTTCAAAATTATTAAGTTAAAAAAATGTGCATTTCAGAAATTCATCACAATTAAGACTTACACAACAATTTCATTAACTTGCTTTTTAACAGACTGCAAGTTGTTAACCTTAGTGTTCAACGCGGAATGTACATAAACAGTTAAACCTCTCATTAACGGACTAATTGGAGGGAGAGATTATTCGCTGTCGTGAATATTCAGCGCGTAACTATCCTGCTCTTCCGCACCGAATATTTTGGACAATGTAAAGCTGACATCAAATGATCTCGTGCAGCGGAATTCACAACAATTCGAGCACCTGGATTTACTTTACTTAGTCGACCTCAGAATGCGACTCCAAAAATTACAGTAAAATCTCCCCTTTGGGCAGGGAAGTGCTTCCATTTTTAAAAACATTGTGGGATATTGCAGGTAGGTCTAGCATTGGCGAACCCTTTCTCCTCCCTTTTAGGCCGTTGATGCTAGCGCCAGCCGTATCCATACCTGCAGATTTTGTCTAATGCATCCGATTTTCGTCAGTATGTGGCTTCCGTAGATGAAAGCTTCAAATGTACTTAAAAAACTCGAATCATATCCGTCCTTTAACACAGAAGTTTTAAATTCCAGACGCAGTCAGTCGGACGGTTCCAGTGCGCTCTACGATTCGGAATGCTCTCCTGGACGGTCTTTTGTGATTTCCTTGCAAGCTGGTATTCAGGTAGAAAGTACAGGAAAACCACTTTGTTACTACAGTTGTATGATGTGTGATCCCATGAAAACATTTTATAAGTGTGGTTCACTGACAGTAAGTCGAGGAAAACCACAGTGTTCTGTACAGGGTGAACAGAAAAGACTGCACATCCTGTACATCCTAAATGAATATCTAAGTTCTAAAGTAATAATTAAAAACTACATGCCATTGGAAAGAGAAAATTGGGGAAATTTGAAAGATGGAGCTGCAGCTCATACAGCAAATACAAATATAATTCAATTATCGCAACAGTTTCCAAACAGATTAATATTTCAAGAAGCGGCCCCATTGAATGGTCTGCGCGATCTCCAGACCTGTCTCCGCTCGATTTTTTTCTATGGGGTTATTTAAAAGGAAAGATATACAAGAACAATCCTAGAAATATCGATGATTTAAAAATAATATTCGAAAAGAAATTAGCAATATTGGTCGCGCCACGTTGCAAAATGTTATAACCAGTGTGAAACAAAGATGTGGAGAATGCATCGCGCACGAAGTGAATCATTTTATAAATGTTATTTTTAGAACTTAATTAAAACTTATAAAATTTCCCAAATTTTCTCCTTCCAATAGCGCATTTTTTTACAGTTATTATTTAATAAATAAAATATTTATTTAGGATTTACAGGGGTTCGGTTTTTTCTGAACACCCTGTATTATCTGTGACCCTGTGTAAATTTTCTTGACAAGTCTGTTCCACAGGCAGTGAGTCCACGGCAGCCGTCCTTGTCGTGTAATTATAAGGGTTGTATAATGTATGAGCTCATGAAAGGCTTCTTCACAAGTCTGATGCACAGATAGTGGGTACTGGAGTGCCGCCTGGCGTAGGATTCGGTATAATTTGGGGTAATCCTCTGCACGGAAAATGCTTACAGTTTGGCCCTTGCTTTCAAGTTCAAGTTTATGACCCACCCAGCGCTGTGATATTATATTCACTAATGCACTTCATTCCTAACACTTTTATTTAAAAAAATTAGACCAGTGAGCAGCTAAAAAACATTTCCTTTACAAGCTTTCGATTTTTTAAATATTTTCCGGCAGAAACATCTAAAATCAAATTTTAAAATGGACATTTGTCCATGATGAAAACGTTTCTTCAGTATTGGGGTCTAGCGAGAAGGTCGTGTTTTGAACTCCAGCATCTGAAATTTCAGCACCTGAAATTCCTCTCCAGCATCTGATGCAAGCTCCAGCATATGAAATTCATCTCGAGCACCTGATGCAAGCTCCAGCATCTGAAATTCATCTCCAGCATCTGATGCAAGCTCCAGCATCTGAAATTCATCACTAATTGTTCCCTCACCAACACGTGTTCGAGCAGCACTAAGATCTCTTTGAAGTTCATTGCTTGTCCCGGACGGATTAGTTTAACCTAACGCGACGTGTTCCGTGATCTTCTTATTCTAATCTACCTCTCAGGGGGCATAAGATAGGCCATAGGTAATAGGGTTTGGTTTGTTAAGTTTGTCTATCGTAAGCTATGGAGACTAGCATTCCCAGGGAGACATCGGTAGGTTACCTCACCTTTAGCTAGGCCTTCTGGATTTTTATGTTTCGAGCCAGCTTTGCTTATCTTCATTTTATGTCTTCTTCACTGATGCTTCTTTATCTTTTCTTCCTTTTCATATCTCGCTGTTTCTAGGCCCAGGGGACCTTGTGTGGGAACACGCCTGATGCGTAGATTCCCGTTCTTCTAAGTCTATGCTAAATGGTCTCCTTCTGTTTCGGTGCGAGACAGTCTGAGTTACTAAAGCGCTGCTATCCTTATTACTGCTCTTACTACTCATAGAAATCGATTGTGGTGCGCCAGATCTTAGAGAATATTCATCTATCCGTCATCTTTCATTTCTGCACAATGTAGCAGTGTTTAGAGATACGCTTGGGTGTTAGAAATATTCAGATAGCTCGTTTTTGCAGTGTGCAGAAATAATACTATCTTTCTCATCTTGTATCACTCCTTCCGCTTCGACATAGTGTAGCTTTTTTGGACAGGCCTCTAACGTACAACTAACCCTAAAATCTCCTAATATCCTTACATCACACGCCGTTTAGGTTTTCCCAGAGGCTTCTAACATATTTACCAGCCGAAAATTGGAGAAATCACATGGTTAAAGATGCTTTTAGAAGGTTGCCCAAATTCTTTTCCACTATGCATTTTATAAATTTTGCCTTTATTTTGTAATTTAAGGAAATATTTTATTTTTTATGCTAAATGATGTGGGTCACTGTATATTTTTCCTATATTGTGCTTTTCACGGTTTAATTTATCTGGAAACGACTATCAAATGAATTTTTCAACCATCCAAATACTTATTGCACTTCACTACATGTCTTTCACTAAAGAGCGCAAGTTTCAAGCTCACAGAACTATAAATTTTGAGATATTTTCCTTTGCGTCAAGGGCACAATTGTCTCGAATACATGAGAGTAAAATCACGAACGTGACTCCTCAAATCGTGCGTGAAATTTCAACCCTCATGGAGCACGGCTTGTATTATCTCGGTGCAAAATCAATAAGTAAGCCATAACAAACGTGATTAGGATCTCAGTCTTTACGTTTCGCAGCTCACAAGGTAATTGCCACCCACTTTGAATATCCCAAGTCTCGTCAATGAAAGCTAAAGTTACCAGGAGCTGAGTTGCAATTAGGAAACTTCGGTGTCCATTTTTCTTGGTAAAACCGAGACTGCTCAATTGGAATATGCCTCTTCCAGCCTCCGAATGCGCGTGACAGAAGCGCACGATCAACAGGCTCTTTTGGGGAAACTACTTTGCTGTGTTCCAAGTTGTAGTCAGAATTTAATTAAGCCTAATTATACTTTCAGTGTCTGACGGATTCAAAGCGGCCAGCGATTTAGAGCGCGAATAATTTGATAATCCTCGTAATTTTGTTTAAATTTTGCAAATGACGGTCACGACTTAGGTCGAATTGTTTTTGCGACTGATAATTAGCGTTAAAAGATGAAACGTGAGGGTAGGCAGAAGCTTAATCTTTTTAGAAGTTGCTGGCAGAAGGCAACGCTTCATCCTTTTTTCATGATGCGTAATTATTTGGTTTAGATTCCGCAGCGATGACTTCATTGCTTGAACCAAATTCATTGAACCATATTTTTTAAAAATGTTCGTTTTTAGTCATTCGCGGAAGCCACTAAGTCCATGCTAATCAAGCCCATCAGATGAACATGTCTGACTAAATTTACAATCCGAATACTTCGAATTTTGTCGTGGGAGATCTAAGTTGCATGAACTCTGCTAATTGGAATCGAAGAGTTAGTCTCATCACCTAGAAGCTGTCAGTATGGGTATCATTTTACGATCGGAGCCACCTGCACCTACCTACACGTCTGTGTTGTGTTAGGTGTGTTTATGTACCCTCTCTTATTCATGCTCGGGCGACGCGATGTTGCAATTTTTCTTGGAGTCTGATTTTCTCATTTGGTATGCGGCTTTAGTCTCATTCAGTGAGAGAGTGTGAGGAGTAACTTTCTTGCCGTCTCATTCTTTAAAAAAAAACAGAAAGAGTATGAGAATAAACTATTTCCCGAGTCATTCTTTGCAGATCCACCTTAGCTTCGCTTGCTGGTATCAAGCTGCACTTTAAAATACGAATACTAGCACTTACGTTCTATTTTTTCGGAACTGAGTACCAGAAAAGAATTGAGTCAGAGATCTCTATTGTATTTTACTGTCAGCACATCGACGCTACTAATTGTGTCGTTAGTAAAATGCTCTGACAGGTCAGCTCAGATTACATCATTCGCTACATTTCGCTTTAATTCTTTTTATCTCCAGTTGATATTACTGACAGACGTGCGTTCTTATCTCGTCGGCTAAATACAACCAATGTGTCCTCACTTGGGAAATACAAAACATAAAGGGATCTTCCATTGCCCTCATGTGATGGACCTTGTTTCGCAAACATTGCCTTACTTTCTTCACTATGAGCTCGTTGAATTTAATGACAAATTTGAAATAAGTCAACAAAGAAAAATTAGTATCATCGTGGTTTTCATATGCTATCACCTACTATATCATTCAATTGTAATTAAGTGCAGTAAAGCCGTTGATGGAGACTATCCTTTGTTTTAGTGGGAATATACGTTATATTTTCTTGCTTTGTATAAATGAATAACCACAAAGTGTTTATCATTCGCAATTCTCAAATAAATTTTATTCTTTCTCAAATAAATTGTATTCCTACTCATCACAAAATATCAAATAGATTTATTACACAGCGGTTATACTTCTATTCACACCGGCAGGTTAGAGGGTCAAGCAATAAATAGAGAAGTTACCCAGAGGGAAAAGCTCCCAGTCTTTTTGCAATGGTACTCTTTATAATCCCGTTATACTCGTACGGTATGATCTACTATTCACGGTCGTCGGCATTTATTGCCTTGGGATTTGGAGGAATAGAAACATCGAGCAGCTACCCCGGAGAAACATCGTGGTGGACCTGGACCGACAACCTGGTGCTGTGAAATCGAAAAGTGGGACACAGGATTTATTTTGGAGTTTCCTGCTTCAAATTATCGGTATCCTGTTAGCAATCAACCGATCACATGTAATTTGACAGATTCAATCGGATTTTTATTAAAGTACTTTGAAATAACCCTTTAGCTTGCGTGTGTTCAAAGGCCACGACGCTATGGAATGACTCGGTGCAGCAGTTCGGCATAGAGGTCATAGAGAAAAAAACTTCGGTGAAATTTCAGAGTGAATCTTAGAATAATATGTGACGAAAATGATTTATGGATGAATTTGACGTGGTTTCCCTTGGTTGCTATGGCTGATTTTTTAGCATCCTACGTCGTGACTGTAACACTTGAAGCGCACAACCATACGTGGGGTGATTTTTTTCATGGAATATTTCTACATGACTTGGAAGGAGGGTTGTAATTTTGGGTTTGAGACAATATTAAATTGCATAGCAGGATCTGGTCATCGTTTATGTTAAAAAAATTACGAGATCTTTCAAGGATTGTGTCGTGCTTTGGGGTGGTAGACATCCATGTCGATGTAAAGCAAAGAAACCTGTGGTGAATTGAATATTCCAATATCAACACTTGGGTACATATAATATATCCGAGGACTTAAAATACGCTTTTTTTAACAGATACACAAAAAAGATTGCGCTTGACAGAATTTGGAAAAATCATGCAGTTAAAAAGCATTTTTATAAACGTAAAGTGCTTACATGCACGAGGAAACTCGACTGCTAGCACATGCATTTTAAATACAGGTTGAACTTACCAAACATGGCAGCTTCTCTTGGGAAAGGAAGCTTAAGCCCCACATTCCTCACATCCCTCACCACGCCAGTAGTTGTAAGGCATTGAAAACCCAACGGCAAAACGTGTTGGAATAAATAAAGGTTCTTCTTCCAGACCTGAGGTTAGCTGGACCATTTCGCTTCATCTCGACCGCCTGTAGCCGTAATGTCAACAGTGGCACTTCCTTCATTTTCCACAGTTTTACAACCGCAGTATCCGTCTTGAGAGGGACCGTCACAACTTCTATCGTAGAAAAGTAATGCCGATTACACGTGTTACCGAATGACGGGATTTTGGATTTGAGAAGTTCTACTCGTAAAATGCTGAAGTGGAATGCAAGATTTACGAAGCGGAAATAACAAATCTGACCCCTGAGGAGGCACAGAAGCCTCACTGCGCTCGTCGACTTTGAGTTCTCCTGAGAAAAGCTCAACAAGCGCCGCAAAATTTGCTTCACAATTTTTGATTTCCGTGCGAGTTGCTGGGATGACAGGGTCTTCAGATTCTAGCATTCGAAAAGGAGCTTTAGAAAATATCACCGAGGAAATATACAAAAATCTACAGGGATTTGCTCAATTTTACGTGCGTTGAAAAGATGCTTTGGTAAATGGGAAATTGATTGGAATTAAAAAGTGCGAATATGTGAAACCTCGAGCGGATATTGTAATTGTTCATAAGACTATTACTTAATACAATGAAAGAAATTTAGTTATTGGGAGATGGTCACTTACGAAAGTTAATTAATACGCTAAAAGGTGTCAGAGTACTTCTGACTCCTGGTATTTACCACAAAATGAGCTACCCAGACAAAAAATTAGTCACCTAGCACTAATATGGCGTAGGACTTCCAAAAGCACGAGTAATGGCTGCAGTTCTGCGCAGCATTGAGTCTACAAGTGTCCTAATGTAAACTTCGTCGATTTCAAGCCTCTCTTGCACCAACTGATCTCGCAGTGCAATCACAGAACATGGAAGATCTTCTTGAAGTCTAAATTGTCTTTCTAGGTCATTCCATTAATTTTTATTGAGTACATGTCTGGAGACGTAGCTGGTCAGTCTGAATACCTGTCCGATCAAATGCAATAGCCACGTTTTGCCATTCTGATACGTCTTGCTTTCATTATATCGTTGTTGAGCAACTAAGAAACACGTCTTTACCTTGCCAGCTCTGAATGAAAAGATGCCTGTTCACTACCTGCATACAACTTAAACTTCGGTCAAAGCTTTGAAAATCGATTGATAAACGTAGTAAGTAAATGGAGGGCGTTAAACAATAGATTACTAGTTTTTTGAAGGGAGGTTTATTAGTTCTTGTTTTCTGAGACCACGACGACTACATCGTATGCGAAGTTGTTATGGTTAACGCATACTCTTTTTATTGCAAAATACCGTTCTGGAAACACTGAAGGCAAAGCACTGACGGGTGTTTCATTCCCAATTAACACTTTGACTGCGATTCTCCACGCAGGAAATATTTCATGTCGACAAAAATTTCGGCTGTGAGATTAAAATTGAAGGATTTTGCTGTCACAAATTTGGTTATCGTATTCATTTCCCCCTAATTCCAACTAGCTTATTCGAGTAATGAACACAAATTTTAGGAAAATTTAAAAATTTCTATTCATATATGTTAGTGCTTTCGTTAGGGTAGGTTAGGCTAGATGATCGCGTGTACCATATATGGCGCACGTCGCAGTCAAAGTGTGAAAGAAGCATAGTGCTAGAGACTGTCTTTGCATGGTAAGACCTCTACAGAAATAACAGAGATTGTCCTTGGTTGGAAGAACTGCTTCTTAAATAACAAACTGTCTATGCGTGGAAGGGCTGCTACAGAAATAAATAACAAAGACTGTCCTTGGGTGGTGGAAAAGGACCGCTACGAAAATAACAGAGCGGTCCTTGAGTGCAACATGTGCTATAGAAATAACAAAGACTGTTCTTGCGTGGAAACAGCGTCTGTAAACTCACTGGCTATGCTCCTCCTCAAGATGCTGGAGTGCACGACGCAATCTCACACGTTATGGATAATGGCCAGCCAAAGCCTATTGAAGAGCTCTGGTGTATTGCTCAGTAGCACTCGTCCCTGCATAATAAAGATCAGAAATTATGGCAAGAGCCAGACGGGAGATTGTGGCTCGTTCTCATGAGAGAGATCTGGCAGCATGTTGAGGCTTAGGATTTATTGGTGATTGAGCTGCAATGAAATGAGATTCGCATAGATCGTTATGTAATCTTGGCACTCCAAACGAATTCGACAAAAAGATTCGTAGGTATTTCATGCACGGTATTTTATCACCAAAGTATCAACGGTATGATCTATGTTGCTGTATTGCTCTCGATAACGCAGAATTACAGAATGGACAACGAGTAAAGCAATGATTCACGAAATAAATGCAGCACAAGAGGGCTTTAAATCCTTTTCGTGTTTGGAAGACCCTTCGGTGACAGCATCCGGGCATTTGAGCGATGGCACAGCACGACGAGATGCAGGAGAGCTCTAAAAACTTTTTGCAAAAACTTCAAGGAGCGAACATTCGATAAACAAATTTAATTTGACAAAGAAAGTTTTTGCTTCTCAAAACTCGGTCGCGAGATCTCGAGAAGCTTTCCATTTTCTCGTGAAGCGCTCTCTTCAAAATGGCGTAGTAATGAAAAACAATCACGGAGAAGGAAGATTGATATTATTCCTGAGATGATTTTTTCTCCGTCAAATGGCTGGAGTTCTTTTGTTGGAGTCACTTTGTCAGAGTTCGAAGAAAGCTGGGCAAGAATCACAAGTTTTGCAGCTCTATCACGGCATTCTTTGAGACTGAAGAGCCCCCTTTCGCACGATAAGTCAGATTCTGAAGACAGTGTTGGAATACACCCAAATACGAGCATCAAATTCTAACTTTGCTTTCACTTCCGACCTGACTCTAAAATTGAGAGCAAAGTTAGCACTGGATACCCATATTTTGGTGTCTCCCGACACTGTCTTCAGACATTGACTGATCGTGTGAAGGACTGTAGAGACGGCGGCGACAAGCTGTGCTGGAGACAAGACGCGAGAGTGTCAATTGGACGTGAAGTTTGATTTCACGTGCGGTGAAAATTTTTTTGGTGAAAGAGAAACTAATCAGAATTAAAATGAAATGAATGGGTTAAGTCATCATCAGTGTTTTAATTGTTGATGTGGCTATTCGAAATTTCTTTTATTTAACGTCCCATATGTAACGAGTTTGTACTAAAAGAAGAATAGGAGTGCAGGAAAGGTTATTTTTTGAAGAAATGTTTTGTTCTCGCAGTCTGCGAGATGAATACAGCCTTAATGCTAAAGAAACAAATAAACAATTAAGTAACTTTTCAAAAGCACATGAAAAATATTTCACATGTCTGTCTACGCATTTTAGGCGCAGTCATCAGTACAGAGGGTATTTTTCTTTTTTAAATTATGTGTTCATAGTACAAGTTGAAAAGGAAAATACATAAATTTTTCTCTTTTTCAGTTCTTTAATTGAAGAGCCAACGTTGGGTGTTGTGCAGCGTATACCGACGCCTACACCGCGTCTCTTGGCGCAAACAATTTCTTGAGCATTAAACGTCGGATTTATTCCAGCTTGAAGTAACGGGAGATTGTGGTTACAGGGGTCGATTTCGAAGAAAATGGAACGACTGAGGCGCTCAAAAATGTGCTCTGAAAATAGAAAACACAAAAGAGAAGCAGAGAAACTGGAAATGCAAAATCGACACAAAACAATAATTTGGATTTGATCTCACGAGTCGTTCTGTGTTTGAGGAATGGTTCCTGTTTACGGGAGATTTGTGGTACAGTTAGCAGTGCACGGGTAGGTGCAAGTTCCTTAGATTATAAATGTAACCGAAAATACTATAAGGAACTTACCTGTACCTTCACACCTTCGAGTTCTTCAGGCAGTTTTTAGTGTAAAATTCAGCACCAAAAAATTCTATTTCTGCTCGTCCCGAGCGAGCGATAATTTGACGAAGCATCGTTCCCCAAATGCGCAAAATTGAGTGATGATAAAATTTATATAATTGTTAAAATGGGGTGATGATACAACCAATTACCACCCTCATGAAGGACAGTAATTGTTTGTACTCCAAATAGTCTATATCGAGCTTGAAAGAGGCTATGTATCGTAAACCATCACACTTTTTGCGGTAACGCGTATCATGGATAGCGGTAAATGAATGTCCATAACAAGTAAGTTTGCTAGATTTCTGACAGGAAGCTTACAAGACGCGAATTGATGACATCGACTTACACCGAACCATGGATCTGTCATACAGGAACTGAGGTCGGGACTTCTGACGTATAACATTATTGTCCCTAATCATAATGTCTTTTATGTTTCTTTTCTCTCCAATTGTCAACGCTCACTGGTGTGAGGCTCGCGAATGTGTTTGTCATAAAAGAAGCGAAAGTTCAGTCATTCGATAACTGGAACCTTCAAAATTTGTTGATGAAATGAGGAAGTGCTCTTTCAATAATTTCATAAATAATGCCATATAAACGTGTGAGGAATTCCTCTGTATCAAGCTGACGACTTTTTTAAAGCAACCTTGAAGTTATTGTTCATGTAGAATTGGAAAATTGAAACATATTGGAAGCAAAAAAGGAAACCGGCAGAACATGATCGTGAAATCTATTTATCTATCTATCTACACTACTAAAACTCTGGTCGTCTTGCTTGCTTGCTTGAAACTGTGCACACGTTTGCCTGACTTCGAAATTTATACTCTTCGTTAATCCTGTATTGTGGATACCGACTTAACTGCATAGGATATATTTCTGGATACGGTTTGATTTTGATAAATTATATTTGACCCAACGGGTCACGCGTAGTTTAGTATTATCTATGATTAATGTTGGATATTAAAAGTCGAAATTATTCCATTTTACGATTTTGCCAGTCAAAAGAGCATTAATAAATTTACCCAACGCATGACTGCTCACACTTTAGATCTCTGTCATGTATCGTAACGTTAAGTAGCACGTCTTCACGTTCTGACGCGAGCTATCAAATGCACTCCAAGCGTCAATGCCCAACAAATTTACCGCACATCCAAGAAATCCAGCAATTTTCTTGGCTGACAGTTCCGATCAACGCTTTCAAAATTTGTCGATGTTTTCTCGGAGGCACCAATTCGTCGGAGAGGATATTTAGACGTCGCTCTGCAGCAATTATAGCAGAACAATAAGGCTATCACTTCCGCTGCATTTTTGAAGCCGTTTCAATTTTGCGCTCCCCTACTGTTGATTTTTAACGACAAAAGAGGTCGACGGGAAATAGATCTGGAAGCAATTTGATAACAAACCCGACACATTTCTGTTGTTACAGGAGAATGAAGAAAACCTTTCACAGGAGTTGGTTTCCAGGGAGAGGTAACTGGGTTGAGCTTGATTGGTTTTCCTTCTTGCATCCAAGGTTATGAAGCCGTGTATTTTTTCCAGTTGTTGCGTCAATATTTGAAGCCGGCTCTAATTGATGAAACACTACGGTATAAAAGAAAAGTATAGTTTAACTATTTCTTTCATAGTGTATTGCTTTCCAGTGAAATTCTTTATAATTAGAATCATCAAACTGAAATACCATTTTTCAAAGGACAATTTGAACGCGAGTGTACAAAATGAACAAGAAGATGCAATGACATTAAAATTCTGGCACCTCGGATAAACTTGAGAAACAACTCGTCTTCAAATTTGCAATGTCCTTTGTCTAGGCCCTAAAAAGGTGTCAGTTCAATGTTATGTGCAAGTTTCCGGTTAAATATTAACTCGGCTCCCGGCATGAATGCTGCAAAAATAATGTTACGTATCGAAATACTTTGATGCAATTCATCCTTCTGTTTCTCTGGCGTATATAAAACAATACGTTCTGCAATGAATGATACTTGAAACTTCTATGGCTCTTGAAAGTATTTGTAACTGAAAATGTATTCAGATACTATACTTTAAATTAGTATTTGAATTCAAGGTGAGTAGTACATATTGTTCATAAACTATTTTAATTTCAGAAATAAAGTTCGCCACCAAGCTTAGGTCGATTTTATCTCTCTTTGTTCCAGGACACACGATTTCAAAAATAAAACGCGCACAAGACTGATTTCAATAGAGAAATCCGGACCAAGTGCTTTACAAAAGCCTCAATGATACAGAAGAATGCACGGTTTTGCTTTCCTCAAACGGCTGATTTTTCTGGATTAGAAACTCGCTCCTGCTGCAAGATCTTCCGGAGTCAGCAAACATCTCGGTTCCATTACCGCGCAAGAATTGGCTGCTTTCCGACCGCGGCCAACAAAGCAACAACTTATTGCGATTCCGCCAAGCCTCTCCATTCCACGCTCCCAAGACATCCAATCCTCTTCGCTCGTGCGGTTGGTGTGAACAGCAATCGCATTTACTAAGACACTCTTTCGAAAAAAGTTTAAGAGCTGTGTCTTCTCCGAGGAAAGTTTTCTGTAGATGAGCGACGACCAACAAGGCTTTCAAGCACACCCCATACTGGTCTCGCGCCTTCTTTTTTCGACAACGTTTGAGGCTTCGCAAAGATTTCCATCATTTTTGGAAAAACTCTGCTCGGAGAATGTGCTACGCTTCCTGCTGAGTGTCAACAAGATGGGGGAAAAGGTAGACTAGCGAGCTTGCGCTGCATCTAACAGGACTTAGAGGGATATTTTCTCTACGAAAATGAGGGGAAATGAGGGAATGCTGTCATTTTATGCCACGACTGCAGGTATTTTAGGAAAAGACTGCCGTAATGCTCGCATTTTGCGTCGCATGTAACGAGGTAGCTCGGGAACCTTTTCTTGTACGAAAAGGTTTGAAACATGAAGTAAGAAGAGGTCATTTTAAAATAAAAGCACAGGATGAGTGCATTATTGAGTGCTAATGTAATTATTTTTTTTCTAAATCGTAAGATGCATCAGGCTAAAAATACTGCTGCCACTTAAGACTTTCTCTATAGTAGGATGTATTGTGGATCAAAACCTTCAAGACTCACGATACTTCAGAAAGAATGAACTGTATGAGTCATTCGGAATTGGAACATTCAGTAACTGATAACGCACGTCAGACTCCTGAAATAAGTTCACATGAAGCACATGATTTCAACACAGAAAATTAATTTCTTTCTTTGCAGAGCTCGCAAACATGCACTAGCGCTAAAAAATTCAACTCTTTTTCAGAAGTGTTGAAGAAACGCACACTTCGTTTGGGGAGCCGTTGTCATGAAATGTCTGTCGAGATGACAGACATTTCATGACATGAAGTGAGTCCACTACTGGCTCCTGATTTCATTGCGCTTTTTTCGTTTTTTCTTTTAATTTTTGACCACGCTCTCTCTAGAGCGTTGTTAAAATATGCAGGATCGGGTGTCGTGAAAGCACTTTTTGCTTTTACTGACTCGTGCTTGAGAAGCGCGTGACGAGCTGTGAGGAGAGTGTCCTCAGTTAAACAGTCGCATTTGTGAAAAATATTTAATTTACTGAAGGCAGAGAATTGCTTGTGCTAACCTGATGTTGACTGATTCACTGAAAAATGAAGATAGAACTTCGTAACAATTTGCCAGGTTCCTCCAAGTGTGACAGAAATTTGACCTCTTTGTTCACGATTCGGTTTTGAAGGAAGATGTACAACTTATATGTGTTTTGTTTTACTATGAATATCTTCAGGAGATTTCGCCCTTTGAAGCAATACCGATTACATTTGCCTAATGGTTCATCACGTGGAATCGTAGTTTTTTCAGGTGTAACTTTATTGTAAGAAAACCATGTGGGTTATTAGAAATTTTCTTCTGACTAGCATGCACGGAAAAGTCTTTTAATCTAACTTTATTCAAATGTAACTTAACTTCCCCAAAACATAGTATTTTATCAGAACTTTCACCTCTGACCACCATGCAGAAAAGAGACTTATACCTCAATTTCTCCTAGTGCAACTTTACTTAATGAAAACCCTGTATCTTATCAGAAATTGCATGTTTGACCACCATGCAGAAAAGAGACTTATGCCTCAATTTCTCCTAGTGCAACTTTACTTAATAAAAACCCTGTATCTTTTCAGAAATTACATATTTGACCACCAAGCAGATAAGAGACTTCGGTTTCAGGGATGCCAGTCGACGGAAAGTCCTTCGTTAGCTCGTAATTTCAATACCAATAGGCCCTGCCAAGCTCTTTTTGCCCCCTTGCCGGGACTGACCAAAGAGGCAGTTATCATATTTATGAAATTTAGGGCCAGGCATTGAACGTCATTGCATTTTGTGCTAGAAATAAAACGGTCTTAAATTTCGTATGTGTATTACAGTGAGTATGTTCGTATATACGTGAGTATGTACGTATGTATGTACGTTCGTAGGTTAGCATGTACGTGCACAGGTGTACTGAAGTAATGTTAGTAGTAACACGTTTTTAAGTTTCATAGGTTTACTAACGATTTAAGCAAATAAGCGTATATGAATAAAATAAATGATTCGCTAGAATTACTTTTGCAATACTGTCTGTCATTGGTGGACGCCATGTGGCGTGGGAGATGACTCGTCCCTTTTAGAAATTTTAACAATGAGAGTATTAGAACAAGGGATGATACATACTGAATTGTGAACGGTTAATAATTTGTAACGAGATTTCTTATTATTGGATTTAGAGAATATTCATCTCTTAATATTGCGCCAAGGAACGTGATCTTCATTTTTGCATTGCTTTCTTGCTTGCTATTCAAAACCTCATGTGTGATATATTATTCCTATATACAAAGATTTCTTACCATACATCAGAGAAAGAAAAATCTAAGCGCTGTACAGCCATAATTTCTAAATTTTCTGGAGCACAGAATTTCACGCTTCTTTTTCACAGCAAGAATAAACTGCTTGGTCGTCACGCTGCGCCAGGAGACCGGTTCTTATAATACGCCACAGAATTCGCTCGCAAGTCAAGTTACTGAAATCAGGTGCCATCATGCACTTGGAAAAATTCTACTCCGAAGAGTAATCACGAAAATCACGATAATGTATCGTCATTGCAACATTTGGCGGTATGACTCATTTCCTGGCTGATTTTACGATGAAAATATGTAATTTCCAGGTGATTTTTCCAATGATATCCGACGGATAAATTCAGTCGGGAATTGTTGATCTAAAGTAAAAGCGGTCATGGAAAGAAGAAATAAACTCGTTTCAAGTTTTTTCTGTATATTGAAGATTTAACGAGCTCACGCGTTTAAAGGTTGTTTTTACAAGCGTGAGGTTGTCTTTCCTAACCTGATGTTGTCTTTACTAGTCTCATGTTGTCTTTACTAGCATGAGGTTGTCTTTTCTGGAATGATGTTGTCTTTACTAACGTGAGGTTATCTTTACTAGCCTGATATTGTCTTTACTAGCCTGATGTTGTCTTTACTAGCCTGATGTTGTCTTTACCAGCCTGATGTTGTCTTTACTCGCCTGAAGTTGTCTTTACTAGCCTGATGTTGTCTTTCCTAGCCTGATGTTGTCTTTACTAGTCTCATGTTGTCTTTACAAGTCTGAGGTTGTCTTTACTAGCCTAATATTATTTTAATTAGCCTCATGTTGACCATAATAGGCTAATTATTCATTAGTTCAATATTGTCTTCATTAGCCTAATGCTACTTCTATTAGTTTCATGATTTATAAGCTCAGTGTGTTTTTATAACCCATTTGTTAGTTTTATTAGCCTAAAGTTGACTTTATTAGCGTGATGATTTATTAGCTCAATATTGTTTTTATCAGTATATTGCGTTGCTGTTTCAACGAGTTTGCCTAAAATGAGCTGATTTCTCCGTTACCGCCAGTAATCTCTGTACGATTACAGTCTGCGAACTATGTTTTCTTTTCGTAGAATCTCGTAAAAAAATCTCAGATAGGTAAAAAATAATCAAATGACCTATTGATTGCTATGTCACACACTATAATTCTTGAATAATTCCATTCCCTCTTAGCAAAACTTGTCCCCCTCACTAATTATTTTTTAAGTCTGAACCACGATTTTCACCTGGAACCGTTGAATTGCTTCCCTAGTACTCGTTGAAAGTGAAGTCGAATTTTCACGCCAGAGTTCTCAAGAAATTGTGCGTAGGTTTTCTCTGCAATAGGTATGATCTATGCTTTTGAGACTGATGGGAAATAATTCTTTTTACATGAACACTTATTTGTTTAGTAATAAATTATGTTTTTCTTGCTTTCATTCCAGTTTCAAAACGAAAATAACTTCCCGGTACTGAAGAATAGCGCTGTCTTGTTATGGTCTAAAAAGCAGTTTATTAAATGAGTCATACAAGAAGGTGTAAGACTTTTTTCGAGACTTTCGTAGCTGAAGAGTGGTGTTAGAATTGGAATAAATTCAAATGTAACGTGTTGGCATCTTAATTGGAAGTGAAAAGTTTTATATACGGTTAAGTAATTTTCAAATTCCATGCACAAAAAATACCGATATTCCTGGACATAATTGTTTCCTTCAAAAAAGCATACATTGTACGTTTGAACTGAGAGTGAACATAATTCCTTTATTCTGAACTGCTATGAAATATTAACGAGTAAGTATTCTGCAGTAGGTTTGACTTTTCCGAATTTGAGAGGCATAAATTATATTGAGTGAACAAGTATTTTATGGTCGAAAATTCCGAGAACGGAATGTTGGTGACAATGTTTGTTTACTGAAATCTGTTACCTCGCTATGATGAAAAAACTTTTTCAATCATGCACGATTGTGTTTACTGACAGTTGAAATGAAAATTTACTGGTACTTGACCAGAACGTTTTCACACTTAACTTCCAACCGCTAACGCTTGAACGGCATCTACCGAGAATTATTGTTTATAGGATCTGAATATTAAAGCTTAACACACTCTATGTGGTTATTTTTCATGCCACGAACTCTAATTTAAAAGCCCACTTTAACTGGCAGTTTTTTTTGTGCAACGATCACCTAAAAAAATGACTTCCAAACTGAAACACGTTCAACCGAATCCTTCGACATGTAAGATTAACATTAATTCGCATCTTCTCCTCCTGGTGTTCGAAAAAGAAAATGCACATCGCGGTGCGCTCACCCAGCTCTGTGACAGCCCAGTGCAGGAGGCACGTCAAGATCAAACATCCTTTCAAACATCGAATTCACTTCAACAATTATTGCCTCGAGGGAGAAGAAAACCAAACACTATTGTTCCATTGAATTACAGGGGCTCAGAACGATCCACTGTCAACAAACTTTAGCATAGAAACCACGCTCATTGGTTTGGGTTCGCTCGTTTCTCACTGTTTATCGTCGCCTGAATTCCGACTCAAGCACTGACAATTAGTGGAATACATAAGAGAGCCTGGCGATGTTCAACGGGGGTTTCGAAAGCACAACACCAGCATCGTTACAGCGGAGCGAAGTGTTCGAAAACGGCGAGAATCACAAACCTGAACCTTGGATTGCACTTAACATTCTCTCTTGAAAGTCATTTGGGACTTAATGAGCTGGGACACAAAGAACACCGAATTTGGCGTTCGTAAATTTAGCGTAATTGGACGGGACGCATTTTTAGGACTTGAAAGGCTTTCATTTCACTCGAATTCGGAAGGGATTTTGCATCACCTCACGCACCTGCAGTGATGAAGAGTGGTGTTTTCCCTGTATGGCAGGTAAGTTTGACGAAACTTTGGTGACAGTGAGGTAAGTGAATGACGTTTATAAAAGAATTGAAAAAATAGTCAAGAATAAACCTAATTTCTGAGCCGCGAAATTTAGCTGTGCATTGCGTAACCCTGGTCACTCAATCGTGTGAATGGGCTGTCAGCTACAGCGATGAGATAATTTAAATATTTTGTTAACTTGTGTATGCGTGCCTTCCAAGTTTATAATTGTCTCCTACTGTATTCGGTGGCATTCGGCTGATGAAAATCATGACTCGGTTTGTTTACGGCGTGTACGTTTCGGAAGTTTATGACCTGCTGAAATTGAGATGAATTTCTGCACAGTTAGTTGGAGAGGATATAGGAAAATGGGCAATTTTGTTTTGTTTTTAGCATTGAGGAACATTCGCGGCCCCGTGAGTGTCTGGAAAAATTCCAAAGTGTGCAGAATTGAAAGCTCGAGCCGCTAGAAGTCCCGCGAGCTTAGAGAGAAAATTACTTCTCATTTGAAAACGGAACTCAAAATTACTTCAATGAGGAGTGAAAACCAAAGAATCAAGTACATACACTTTTAAAAATCTTCTGCGTTTCTATCCGAAGTAACAAAGTAAAGAAAGAGCTTCATTGCAAGCGCTTTTGTCTAGCAATGACAACAGAACAGGAAACTTTTGATAACATCTAAATGAATCTCAGCCTACGCTTTTGCCGGTAAAAATCTTAAGTAAGAAGAGAAAAGAATAAATTGTGATTGTACAATGGAACATTGACGGCAGATATGGATTTAAAAACTCGTGTGGAGTAAGAAAAGTGTAGAACAAGAATCGGTTTCTTGAATCGTAGTGCTTCTTGAATCGGCTTCTTGGATCTTCAAGACTCGAGAATCGTGTAGAACAAGAGACATACAATCGGTTTACTACTCAGATATGACAAGCACTGTGCTATTCAGTTGTTGCAATTAGTAACAGCGTACAGGAATTTTAATATGGCCTTTTTTACGACCGCACTGACAGAGAAACATAATTCTAACCTAGTTCTATCTACATTTCTCTCTCGATCATCAGTTTCTTAAATTGCTTGGTAAAGCAACACATTACTCACCCCGAGTGAGCGCATAACTTTAGGAGCCGTTAAGAAATACTATTCAATGTACAGTCTGCAAAGAACAGCTGCAACTGTTGGTTAACTTTGTATAATATAATTTTTACTTCTGACAATTATGTGTTACTTCCTGATTGCTTTTATCCCAAAAGAATAGATATTATTCGTTATTTCTATGAAACTCTGCTGTGTATTATTCTTGTTTAAGATTCATCACTGGTATTTTATTGAAAAAATTATAATTTAAAAATACATTGACCTGACTGCAGAAGGAAAGCTCTAGCATTAAAATTATATAGTTTTTTCATTCTGTTATCTAAAAAGAAATGAGAAATTATGGTTTTCGACCCAGAAACAAGGAAAAATTAATTTTTTTTTCATAATTTTATCCCAACAGCAGACCTCGTAATTCACTTCGAACTATGTAAGGACAGTTGAAAGCATCAACTGGCTTTTTTATTTATTTACCCAAGCTTTCGCACGCTCAAGTAGCAAAGTTTGAGTCAATAAATAAAATAAAACAGTTGTTTTCAACTATGCCCTCAGGACGGATCCTGGCCATCCCCGATTCTAACAAGCTGCGAGCTACGTACGAGTTCGAAGAGTGTACTCGTACGCTGAGCGTACAAGGCCGAAAAAACTCGTACTTTAACGTGACTCGGACAGCACGTACATCGGTCACGTGCATATTTTGTTTGAAAAAATGGTCTCTTGAGCTGAGAAAATGAGTGCATTTGGTCTTTTGGAATAGGCTTCTGGCCAGGGCTCAAGGTCAAGTCCGATGGAGAAAAAAGAATTACAGGCTTACGTTTAGAGAAGCGTAAACGACAAATGAAAAGTAAAACAGAAGTGGAGGAAGATATTTTTAAAGAATTAGATGTGTATTAAAAGTATATAGCTTTCGAGCAATTCTACGTTTATCTTCAGTGTCAGGAATGAATGAAAAATTTGTTTGGACGGGTTACAAGTGAGAACTTGTTAAACAGATAAATGGTAACGGTAATCCAAAATCATTTTATTCGTCGAAAAATATCCAGCTTGTAATATGCACAAGCAATAACAGGTTGAAGGCACGGCGGAATGATTGCTAATTAAAAATCTTACAGCTTAAATTCATTTCAAATTTCTACGTGTTGGATCATCATATTTGGTTGAACTTGCAAAATGCGTGAAGGCGTTGAGAGGCACACTTCTTTTTCTTCGACGACTAACAATGTAAGAAATGGCGAAAAAAAGAGTAAAGACAAAATTGATTTGGACATTTCAAGTTTAGATATTTAGGGCGCACATGGGGCACAATGGGTTCACACACGCACAATTTTGATGTCCTCATGTTTCACTCGACGGCGATCAGATATTTTGATCCTTTAAAGTTAACATTCAATCTCATTCGCAAGCGTGCTATCCTAAATTCATCGACGCGTGCCATACTGTGCACCAAAACATTGACGAATCTTTTTTTGGGGGAGGAAGATTTCTAAATTGACGCCACGGTTAACCAAAGGTGAAAAACTTTACGATCCAATTGGCGTTTTTCGAAAAAATATCCAATAGCTTTTAATTAGAACAGAACCCACTGGAAAAAAGTTTTATGATTTTTTAGAAGTCGGTAGCTCAAGTTACCCATCCGCTGTAATCAAAAAATTATATTGGAAAATGCTTTGTTGAATGTTGGACTTCATTATGGGTCTAAAAGAAAAAGAGATGCAAACTGTATTGCTTTACGCTTTTTTCCATGCCGCAGCTTTTCCTACGAGATGTTTATTTTTGTCAACGCAAGCAATTTCGTTTGGCAACTTCTGTCCGACCGCTGATGCTCAGTAAACCTTGATCTAACTTGAAGAAGCCTCGCAGCAGAAAAATCGGAGACTTTTTTGCAGCTTTTTTATGGCTGTAATTTGATTTGCGATTGCTGCCGTGAACAGCTCGAGAAGAAGGAAGAATACTGAATAAAAGAGGAAGCAAGCACATTCACTAACGATACGGGGTGTTCAAACGAAGTGTAGACACACATTTATTCAAATAACTCTTCAATACCGTTGAGTTGATGATAACTTTTCTACTCCAAATTAGAACAATGCAATGCAGTTTACATTTTCCTTTCAAGGTTCAATGCACCTGCCTTTAGCCTTCACTACACGTTTCAACCTATCGGTAACCTGACTGCATGTTGAAGAGATGGTTCCAGGTGAGATATCTTCTTAGCATAGCAAAATTTTACCTTAATTAAGAGCATCAACATTTTTTTATGATTGAATGAAGAGGCTATACTCTCAGGACTGCTCCACACACTGATGTTTATGGGCTTAAATCTGGCAAGGAAGCAGGCCTCAACTTCTTGGCGCAAAATTCAGCCATGTTGTCCATACATCAATTTTGAACATGGTAGGCTCAAACCGAATCTGGCTTTATCCTTGTAAGAATATTTCCAGGTTCATAAAATGTTATATGGATCCAAGGATTTGAATTGTTCTTCAATTAGTTCAGATATGTGCACTGGCTTATCTTTTCCGTTTCTTCGAAGTACCTGAGCGGAATTTTCTGCCCTGCCGAGGTAACGCCATCTCAAACCATGACAGAATCCTACCGGTTTTTGGAGTTGGAAGAACAGACGCATTTTCCCGGAAATATTTTGTCTAGTTTTTGAGTATGTACGGCCATTTTGGCGGTTGTGGATTGTTTGTAGAGTGAAAGTTTTTTCGTCATTCCACAACACTGGAGTTTGAGTGCCTTCACTCAGTTTTCAAGAAGCTTTGCTCGACTCAACTTTTTTGCTCTAGTGTATTCAGCCAGAAATTGAGCTTTACTATTCTTATAGGTTTAAATCCTTCTTCAGGACATTTTGCATGGTACCATAGCTAACAGAGGCTGTTGAGGAAAGTTTCCTAAAGCTTCTCTTTGGGACCTCTTAGAATTTTTTTCTTTTGCGTTTTCAATCAGTTGGTGTGTATTAACGGACCAATTTAAAGTACCTATCGTTCTAGTCAAGTGCGATTCTGTCTCCTTAAGGTGTTTTAATATACATAATACTAACTCAAAACTCTGGTCGTCTTGCTTGTTTGCTTGAAACCGTGC
>VOMN01040503.1:0-17702 GCA_014899125.1 Orchestia grillus
TGCATCTTTCGGAGCCCTTTGCATCTTTTTCCACCGTGAATGTTTCACAGGTCCTGCTAGTGTTACCATAATTTTGATTGTGACCCCAGGGGGCCCAACTACACCGGATTGGCGATCTGTGTCAAACCGGACACTGGTTACATGAGCGGTGACGTCAGCTTTGATTTCATCCTCGTCGAATCTGTGAGTAGTTTATATAATTGGTCACACGGCTTCTTAATAGTAGCATCAGTAGCATCCGTTTAAATGTCTCATATTTACATTAAATAACTGTTGACACTTACAGATTTAAATGGCTTGGAAGGCCACCTAATTTACGATCTCCATCGGTTTATGGGATGATCAAGTGTTCACATTACAGGTTATTTCACTGGTCAGTTATCCTAAATGCAAATGAAATAGTTCTATAAATGTTCTAATCTCTACATTTTGTCCCCATAATCATCGATAAGCCGTTCGAATTCTGTCAAAGTCATCGCTTTGAACTCTTCTGATCTTCCAAATATCACTGTGAACTATGCAAGAGTTTTGCCATATAATGCTAAATTAATCCATAGTTCAAGTGGTTAATTCAAATATCCGTGTTAGGCTTAATAAAATGTTGGAGAAAGCCCAAATTTCCACGGTATGATCAAAATATCATATAACCTAAAATAGACTAATGATGTGGAACAAACACAAAAGTAATCGCTCCGCGAGCACAGTTCTACTTCAAAACCTGGAACAAACCAACAGTTGAGGTAAATAAACTATAGAAACTAGTAGATCGTAAATTTTACGTTCGAACTCATAAATTAAAGTCGAGTAGGTTAGTTCCAAAATATGTCACCGCTAAAAATTAATTCAAATCTAATACAAAAAATTTGTAGCAGCAAACAGTGACATAATAATATTAAAATTGGTTTTCCGATCAAGGAACTCACAGCAACACGAAAAAAAACTGAAAGGTACCAGCGCATAAATGCTGGATGGTCCGGCCACAGATTCGCCTAATCCACATCTTTGAGTGAGAATGTTCAGATCGGGTCACAGCAGAGAATGTCCTGGGGAAATTTTTATTTAAAACTGAAATGATATCGGTTCAATTAGCATGCAATAATTGATTTTACTGAGGACTCATGATAAAATTGGCTCATTAGTTTGGGGTAATTCTGCGGAAAAACTGGGATGTCAGAAAATTTTTAGATTTTCAGATAGTGACAGAAAGTAAATGACTTTAACGTCATAATCTAAGAAGTAAATGCAAACGATTTAGATGAAGAAAAAAACAATTTGTGGGAGAAATGGCTAAAATGGATTTGTTGTATGTGAGTTAAGCTCACGCATAAGCAATAACAATAGAAGTTTTGCACATTCTTAAATTGGAAACTAAATGCACTAAAAAAGAATTCAAGACTTGTTTATAAAGAATTCAACTGCAAAAGGGGAATTCAATTGGACTGAAATTAAACAATTTTCACTTCCGAGTAAAAAAAATATTTGCGAAGAAAGGGCAAGCCATTGGCAACCCATTTTGCTGGGCATGTGCGCAAATAAAAATTAAAAAGAACGCAGGTCAGACGGTTTTAATATCGCTTTGAGCGAAGTCCTACTTCAATTAAATCGCCATCGAGGTACTCTAAATAAATTCCAGCAGTTCCGCTGGCGAGAGCATTGAACAGTAAATTTTTAGTCTCTCGGCAATTTTCAAATTTTCTGTTTAACTCTTTCTTGTGAAATTTTTTACATCGCATGCCGGTAAAATAGGAGTTGAATATAGGTAAGGCTTACACCGAAGAATTGACGTGTGTTGTGAAGGTAAACGAATAAATTTCTTAGTCAAAAATACTTTGACTCAGCATATTTATTCCGACTACAGTATGGTGTAAGCATTGTCAGTCTGGAGAAAACAATTAACTGTATAATTTCTATAATTCAGTGTCTAGTTTCATAATTACAATTCCATTTTCCTACTGAGTAAATTATTGTGAAGTTACGAGAAGCGAATTCCTCAAACTATAAACCATGAACCAAGCATCTGGACTTCCTGTCTTTGAACAAACAATGAAGGAGTTGGCCAGAGTTGATGGGAATCTCGTTCAGTTCATCACACCCAAAACGCTAGTGTCTTGTACAAATAGGGCAGAAAAGTCTTACACAATCATATTACTGCTGATGGATTTTAAAGAAATTCCTTGCCTTTTCTTGTTCATATATACGGTGTCATGGACATTTTTTGTTAAACAGAGGGTTATTCTATGCATGGATTGGAACATGAATGGAATTGAAGTTGAACTATTGAGTGGAATAGAAACATGAAACTAGGGCGTTTATGGATTTTTGCAATAAGAATATATTTGTATTTTGTTAATGTAATAAATCAATACGAGTATTCCCAAATGAGCTTTGTCTTAAGTGATGCACATACGTGTACGAACTTTCTTTGAAATGTAATACAAAAGCGTACTTCTGCAACGCTGCACTGTACAAAAACTGTAGAAACCTTTATTTTTATTTTTATAATGACAAATTGAATTAAAATGCCACAGTTTCCACATTCATCGTAACAAATATTAATGTCACTATAACACTTTTAGCTTCATCATGTTCTCCTCAAATTCCCCCTTCACCAATTATAACATCAAACTGTTCAAATTAACTGGTAAAATGTATTGCATATATAGAAAAGTATTCATATTGATTTGCGTATCACTCGACTGATCAGGAAAATCTACATATGACGTTTGAATTTTTGCTATGAAAAAGATAAAATGTTACGACCGTTTCATGATAGAGTTTTATGACCGCAGCTGGACGTCATAGGCCTGCCTGAGGACTCGGTCCGGTCGGTGGCCAGGGGCTGCCAAACCGAGAAGGTCGTCCGTGTGTCCCCCACCGGGGTCAGCGGGGCACACTGAGAATTGGTCGGATATTAACGTGCGCATGTGGGCTCCTCGATGTACCCAGCCACGGGGATGCTGAGAAAATATCTCAGATTTCGGAACAGAAATTAGCTAAAAAATACGATAATGTTACAGGGTCTTGAAAACTCCATGCGCGACACATTTTAGGCGAGCCATAGACCACATGTGGCATGTTGGCGCCACATGTGGGCAAGTTTTTATCTAGAATTGTTCCACCCTTTTCCCATTAAATATATTTATGTCATAAAATCGTTCATTCTCCTTACCTTTATTGAACGATGCTGACCTCAATTTTCTCAGTTTCTTACAGTTTGGGTCTCATTTCTCAGCCGTGTCCATAACAGAGCAGAAAAGGAAAACGCATGGAAATTACAGTAGGCTTCATTACAATTTAATTTTTGTAATTGAAAATTACACTCTTGGCATGACGGTAACGGCAGCGGCATGTAGGAGCAAGGTACAAAACAGGTGTGCCAGCAAGTGGGATTTGATTAAAAAAAATTTCCCTCCTCTAATGAATTTTGCAATTTACCAGTAAAATATTCGCTTCAAGTCATAATAAATCCACCCCAAGAGACTGCGCACACCAGGACACATTTACGGGCTCCTAATGGTGATGTTTACTGGCAGGGTTTTGATCCCGGGTGTTTGGACGTGAGAGGCCATAATTCAGCTGTCTGAACGTACCATGAGTCCCTCATCTCTTCTAGTAGTGAAACGACAGTTCGTGCAGCGGCAGCTGCGTCAATAAAATATTGAGACTGGTGGCGGAGCAACCGACCTGGCGCCACTGCTGCTTCGTCATCAACCGCACCGTCTGAGCCATAAGGCTTTCCATAAATCCCTAAAGCTATTCCATAAGGCTTTTCATATGGCTTTTCTATATCTATAAGACTATCCATGAATTCCCGTAGCAATTCTTCACAAATGGAAACATAGTTTTTTGTGCTTTTATGCCCGGCTAAAAGTTACACAGTTATTGAGAAAACATAAATCTCTCCAGCTTGACTTGCAGCAGCAGTTTTAATTAATAACACTTCTTTAGTCTAGGGAAATTTCTTCTCATGACTTGTCCGTTGTTATGAGAATAATGTCACCGTGTTCCCTCTGAAAAAAATATTTTTCGAAAAAAAGGAAAAGATTACTTCAGACACATTTCTTAATTAACTCCTACTTTTTTGACTGGATGACTTCTACATTCATAGCTTTTAATTTCCTTTAAATCGTCATTAAAGCGTGACTCATGCACACTTTTAAATAATTTTGTAATTATCCATTCCAGAGGTGCAGGTCAAACTTTTCAATGGAGATATTGAGGTAATTAACGGCCCCGGGGAGCCAATAAATTTTGGTTATCGAACTCTCGGACCGATGTTTTCGAGTCGTAATTTCAGCTCCGCTCCTGCGGCACGCGCTGACCGGGGGATGGCTGGGAGCTGCGCAGCCGGGCCTTGAGGGCTGTTGGTGCAGTCCTTAGGGCTGTTGGTACTGTCCTTCAGGGCTGTTGGTGCAGTCCTTGAGGGCTGTTGGTGCAGTCCTTGAGGGCTGTTGATGCAGTCCTTGAGGGCTGTTGGTGCAGTCCTTGAGGGCTGTTGATGCAGTCTTTTAGGGCTGTTGGTACAGTCCTTGAGGACTGTTAGTGCAGTCCTTTAGGGCTGTTGGTACTGTCTTTTAGGGCTGTTGGTACAGTCCTTTAGGGCTGCTGGTACAGTCCTTTAGGGTTGTTGGTACAGTCCTTGAGGGCTGTTGGTACAGTCCTTGAGGGCTGTTGGTACAGTCCTTTAGGGCTGCTGGTACAGTCCTTGAGGGCTGTTGGTACAGTCCTTTAGGGCTGCTGGTACAGTCCTTTAGGGCTATTGGTACAGTCCTTTAGGGCCGTTGGTACAGTCCTTTACGGGTGTTGGTACAGTCCTTTAGGGCTGTTAGTACAGTCCTTTTGGGCTATTGGTACAGTCCTTTTGGGCTATTGGTACAGTCCTTTAAGGGTGTTGGTACAGTCCTTGAGGACTGTTGGTACAGTCCTTTACGGGTGTTGGTACAGTCCTTTTGGGCTATTAGTACAGTTCTTTAAAAGTGTTGGTGCAATCCTTGAGGGGTGTTGGTACAGTCCTTGAGGGATATTGGTACAATTCTTGAAAGGTGTTGTACAGTTTTCTACACACGAAAATGACCAAGCATAGCTGAAAAAGAATTACCAAAATAACAGAGAAAAATCTCAAAACGAAGCTCGGAAAGTGTGTTCATGAACCGTGTAGCTTAGAGAATTAATTAAACCCTTCCCAAGTTTTAAAGGAAGTGTTACCTAATGAATTTAGAGGCGAAACAGGTTGGTACTAGTGAATTATATGAATTAGTTTATCACTCACTCATAACTGTCATATTCTAATCGTTTATTTGTTTTAAAAAGAAGGATTTTTGAACGTTACTGTCTTGGATGTCTACCTGTGCTGTACGAAAGTGTTTTTTTTTTATTTAAATGTAAGCAATTACAAGTGTGACCTTTGTATTTACATGCACGTCAAAATTCGTATTCACACATGTACGTCGTATCAACTTTGTAAATCCTGCGAGATGTGAATTCGAGCACAAGACCAACACTGAATTTTATTGGCATGCATCAGCAAATAATTAAATTCGATTAAATTTTAATAGTGGAAGCATGTGTATACAGTAGGGGGAACTGTGATCTTACCATCTATCAGGCGAACAAATAATGTATGCTGAAGTGATCGAGCAATGAACTGAGAATTCTATTCGTCTGCCTAAAGTATAATAGGCAATCAGTGTATGACGAGAGGAGTTTCAAACAGTGAACTTTCTTATTAAACGACTTGAACAACATAACTATTTTATATTTTGTTGTACCCAATACACATAAGAATGCTAGAAATGCGGAATATTCTGTCTCACGTTATCATGTTAATCTTTTGCTCACTCCACGCAACTCGCCAGTTTAATGCACTCATTCGTGTTAATGCATTGCTGCAGTCATTTTGTATAAACTGAATGACTTCGATGCAACGCAGATTCGTATACAGGAGGCTCGAAAACTAATGGTACAAACTTTGGCAGTAGATATAAAAACACATCACAACGACTTCTTCATGAATAAGTAAAATCCAAACATTCACCGTTTTCGAGATATCAAATCTCAGAGCGGAGTACCGTCGATCAAATTAGGGTGGTGATTGTCCCCAGTATCGTTAATGGAAGCTCATTTGATTACACGAACTTAATTACAGAATTGGATTTGCAATTAAGGTTCAAAATACCAAGGCAGGTCCCGTACTTGAACGGAAGCGACTCCCGGACGGAATAAGACATTCGTGGATCATTCCCAGGGAGTCCTGCAGCGGGGTCGACCCTCCAAATTAGATTCCTTTCTGTCTCCTCTAGGGTTTCATAAGTTCAACCCTGCATTTGACCCAGTGATGGAAGCCCAAAGCTATCGAATCTTAAGACGTCCCTGGTCATGGTACTGGCACAGAGCGTCCTATGTGTCTTCTGGGGAAAGTTTGGTTTCGGGGCAAGGCCTAGCTCCAATTTTTACGCTTCGATATTTTGCAAAGAATGAATGATTCAATTTTTACTTATTCAAGAAAAGTAGGTCTTTTATGTTTTATATCTAATGTCAGCCAAAGTTTGCAACAATAGTTTTTGAACTTCCTGTGTATGTATGTGTGATTTGGAATACGGTTTATATTCGATGCTCTAGAAGTTAAAATTTAATCGGTCCCTTGAGAAGCTGTATTCAAAAATGCGCATTCGAAACAGTATTGACAAAACTACATCTATAATGCTCAACTGATGTTACGTTTGCGTAAAGTACTTCCGAAGCGATACGAACAAGTTTTTCACAATGTATCAAAATACATGGTGCAACAAACAGTTGAAGCACAATCACACAGGGGAGACCTTGCCATTCCAGTCCTACTTGTGGCTGAGGTGTGCGCACGCGCCAGTCTGTGTCGGAGAGAGAGGGTAATTTTTTGGGGTTTCCGTCGTTTCTTTGAGTGTAAAATGACCAAATTTATAACGAGGACGTACATTGAGGACCAACAAGACTGCACGGAGCCACGAAGCGACAGAATCTGAATTCAGACATGAAGTGAACGGGTGGAATACTTTGCGTGTGCAAATGCCCTCAAATTCTCATTGAAGGGTGAGTCAAAATGAAACACGAGATTATTTATCAGTTGTTCCCCAATTCACGGTTACTTGGCCTGGCTGAGAATTCAATGACCTATTGTTCTTTTTCACATGATTGAAGTTCCAACTATGTTGATTGCGACTATCCTCTGCCTGCTTATCCACTGGCTTTTAAGTATCTATTCAAAGTGAAGTAAATTAAAGTATTGAAATCATCAATGAAAAATTAGTAACACGAAACTCAGCAATGGTATTCATTCAGGATGAATTGTTTTGAAGTCGATTCATGATTATTTCTTCGGTTCCTCACAAATCTCACCAATCAGATTTATAGTACCGTTTGACGCACATTTTACGCCCACAAATATAATTACAATCGTCGTAAGTCTAATGTGTAATCCAGAACATTATCGTCGCTACAAATGCGATGTTAGTGCACGAGATTCGAGATGACTCCGTGGTGCAAGAAAGAGCTGAAACCTCACAAGCGAAGGAAATTGGATTTTACCGACCTCGAACCACGAGATTGAAAGGCTTCATAAGTTTATGATTCAATTTTCCGGCAGTGCTTTTAAGTAAATAGCGGTGGGGAGAATGGCGCGTTTGAAATAGCTGACTAGCTCCATAGCGGCGGTGTGGAGGAGAACATTGCGAACATTACTCGGAACAGCGCTTCAAAAAGGTGTTCGGAATCGAGACGGCAATTTTCATTGGACAATGGATATTGACCTGGTCGTCCTATTTGTGGGTCTCTCACTCAAAAGTCAACAATACATTACAAAGGTCGAGTGTGGGTGTTGTTAGACAAGCGTCTGCAATAAATGGATTTCACGTTTCCAAAAAATTACTACCTGAAGGGAAATGTTGCAAAAATTTTAACCGTTCGTGAAAATACTAGTTTTTGCAGTGTAGAAAAATCGGCCACCTACGTTCCTGTAAGCATGAACGTTCAAAATATATGCGAAAGTTGATGTAAAACTGCTTGCATCGTTTGCTGAGAGGCAGCGTGGCCCTCGTTTAACATCAAAGTATGGGATCATTTTGGACTCTTGATATGATGATCTAGAGAACATTTCTTTGTCATGTTTATTTACATACACAAATCGGGAAGGCAGTTTGTGGGATACATTTTATGAACTTAACGAGTTTATGCTTCCGTACACATTGAAATTGAAATCCATTTTACAAAGTCTTTGAATCCATTTTATGAACTTCACGAGCTCATGTTATTTTCTCCCTAAACTAGTATGAATGGGTAATTTTCTATCATTTACATCATTAAAAGCATGATGTTTTTACCGATTGATAGAACTTCATTGTCCGTACGGAATGTTTACTCTGTTGGAAAGCTCAGATATCCAACAGATGATGACATAAAGCAGCTATCCATCAGATGATAACATAATTGTTCTTGAATCTGCCTTAACCAAATTAATGATAGTACCGTGCATGAATGGACAGGTGAATTCTCACGTGAAGTGAGAAGGATGAATGTTAAAATGAATTTTTCTCCCACCATACATCTCTCATCCTTCAGATTAACCTTCTCAAACTATTTGATGAGTCAGACTGGCATTTTTTCTATGTGCCACAAACCGTATATATTTGTTATGCTACTTATGTTTTTGAGGAAACGATGTACTTGATGAATATGATAAAAGTTGACCTTATTATCTTTTATTTATTTGGCTAGCAAATAATGAAACGTAATATTCGTCAGTGTAGATCGGAGGTCATACCCTATTAAAATTCGGCACAATTTCGCAGAGTTTACTTTCCAGCAGCGCAGTGGCACGGTCGTTATGTCCGCTTTAGTAAATTACTGCCGAGATCTGCGAGCGGCCACAGGCCAATTTCTCGCCTAAAGAAACAATCTGGGCGGAACTACTAAAATATGTCGAAAAACTTTCATAGCTGCGATGAACTACCAGCAGCCTACCGCGTGACTGCGGTAATTTTCAATAGAGTGGGTTTGTCATGACTTTCCCGGCTCCAATGACTGATTATATAATTATCGGTAATTTACGAATTATTCTGAAAAGGAAGAGATAGGAAGAGAGGTACACAGATATACACACCTTTGAACAGATGAACAAAAAGCACATAAGGCATATTCTCGCATCTAAAAATTGGATATTGGCGATGATAATTAGCTTAGCTTCGAGCATTTGAAATTATTACATGGCCATCCGACTAAATAGTAAATTGAGTGTTTAGCGATTATGCTAATATGAAACCCTAAATAATTGCTAACAGCTTCTTTCTTTTTTACTACGCAATCTAATCGCTTACACGATTTATTTGGGTATCATATTCAATTGTCACATATTTCAAGCATCTGAACACCTCTACGTTTAAAGTGCAATATCATAAACAAAATTAAGTAAATTTTCCTTGAGACAAACATTGATAGCATGCAGTTTTTTATCGTTGTATCAAATTTAATGGGATATTTGATGGTTTCCTGAGGTATGACATGCAGCTTTCCTTTTTGATATCCATCTGAATTTGCGCCTGAATTGAAGCTCTATTCATTTTGTTTCCGAGTACTACCCTGGATGCCTATATGATGAGTCTAGGGTTCCGTCTTCAGGTCAGTGGGCTAAAAAGTTTGGTGACCCCTGCTCTACAAATATTTAAGTTAACATTTCTTGCACTTATTTCCTTTTCCCAAATTTGAGCTTTCTTTTATATTTAACTGATGTGTACTCGCGTTTCAGACCATATTTATAACGATGTACTTATTCAACTCTTGTTTGCGAATGTTACTTCGGGTCAAACAAACATTCCTGTAGTACGAAGGTTTAGCTTAAGGTAAAAGCATCACTTCTGCCAGGCTTGAAGTCCAAATAGGGGCTTCTGTGGAAGCGCATTTCACCAGGAGCGAAATAGACCTAACCGCTCATGCAGCAGTTGAACTGTTTTAATTGATCCAAGCACCCTAACAGCATTTGGAAGACCCTTAGGTACTAAATGTTGACGTTTCAAATTGGCTTACCTTGATCTACAAATGAACGTCGACTAATGAGTACAAACAGGGCCCGAAGGGGAGGGCGACCAGCCCTGCCTCTGTGTTGGCTCAGGGGCCGGGCTGGATCAGGGCACACGTCGCTGGAGGCACCGCCGGGCCGAGCCTCCAGCGACTGCAAGATGCCTTGGTAGCGAGGTCATGCCGGCAGGGGGGCAGGTTTGGTGACCAATTAAATGATTTCTCTTCTCGTCTTTTGAATTCACAGCATTATTTGTCATTCATTGAAAGTGTGATATTAGTATTCTGTACTCCTGATGAAACTTATATTGACGGATTCTCAAGAAGTATTTCTAGAAAAGTTTGGGAAACATATGAGTTATGCCTCGCGCTTACTGTATACTCATGTTTTGCAATTCCATAAGCACTTTACGTGATTTGACAGCAAGCAGATAGCTATGCAGTTACCCTCTGTGCGTGATATGTAACGGATTTTTCCAACTAATTTAACCCTTCGACGAATATTTTAGTAAACGGGCCTAATAATTCGCTCTTATTTGCCATTTTTCGTTTGCTATTTTCAACTTTCTCTCTCATTCCCCATTCATGAAATATTGTTTCACAATATTCATTCCTAGAGGAAATTGGCAGTTCTACCGAAATTGAGTGGGTTCTATGATTATCTCCAGTTCATCACGCACCTAAATGACAGTTGTAAGTTTAATAGTGTGTGAGTGAAAAATATTTACAATCTAAGTTGCAACAATGTATGCAAATCTGGTTTACTCAACTTGACTTGAGTAAAATGTGCAATCTAATTCCCGTAGCCTCTGCTACCGAAAATTTCGACCGACTAATTAGTATAAATTTTTGACGTTAATATCAAAAAGTTACATCGCGTGATAAGGACACAATTATATTCACAAAATCAATGCATCATTTGTAATGGAATCTAGCAGGTAATCAGCCAAGCAAGTTCGAGGCGCTTTTATCACATGATTCTCGCTGAAGAGTATTAGTACGCTTTGGGTAATTTAGTAACGGGTGACTCAGTGGAAAAAAAATATACGTCATGTTGGCAGACATTCATCTTTCCTAATGTACGGAGTTAGATGAATTTCATTCTTTCAATTTCCATTCAAAAGAAAAGCCGTTCCGAGAAGATTTATTCTAACAAAGTTACATCTCTCGATCAAACGTACGTCAAAATAAAACTTTCTTGAAGAACAGCAGTGCGTCCAGCAGCAGACTTCAATAGGACCATTGTTTGCAGGAGGCGCGTCTGCCTTTCGCAGCACATAATTACGAGCGCTAAGTACAAGAAAGTCTCATTAGCTTTTGAGAGAGGCCTCTAAGCTAGCCCCTCTGGCAAATGAAATTTCTGAAGATTTCATATCAAAAAAGCGTGGTGGATGACCTTTAAGTATAAAGTGAGAATAGGAGGTTATTTACCGGGTGACATTTCCTTTTCTGCAAAAATAAGGGAAAAAAGTTTATCATTTCGACGATAGGTATTAATGATGCTCCTCTCGCTGTTAATGTTCTCTTAAATAAAACTCTATACAATAAGGCCGACACTCGAATTTTCGCAGAAACTCGTCAAATATATCACGAAAAAATATTTTCATAATATTGCACTTCACTTGACCTACAGCGCGGACGCATGTCAATCAGCGGTAGCCATTGTCAGGTTTGCCGCTAGTAATTGTAGCATATTTTTGAAACTCATCGCAAAAATCCCCGAAGAAATGGCGCGTTAAGGGAGGCTGGGCCTCTTCAATGGACCGATGAGTTTAATTGCAGTCATTCGTAGATCATTAAGGCTCGCTTCATCACCGCCAGAGTTCCTCGCAACTCGAACTCTGAACATTACGACAGACTGCAGTTCGCTGCTGCCTTCTGGGCTGCTCGGAGGTAGGAGTCCGACTGAAGCCTTGGTTCTTCAATTTTACTTTGGCTTGAACAATCACTTAGCGCAGGAGGTTATTAACGGTAGTGGAAAATCAGTATTTCACAAACTTTTGATTTAAGTATTTCAGGTACTGTCTCTTTTTTAACAAGATACTTGGTAAAACTAAAACTAAAACACTAGGCTCAAAGGACTACACAAGATGTACAAGATGTGTTGAAAAAATCACGTATTGTTCCGTAGCATGAGAATTTTCTGCATTTGATAATGCATGGTACGACAGAATGAGCTGATAAATCCTCAATATCGTCACTCGATATCGGCCAAATATGTTGCGGCAAAATATTGTTTCATTGTAGTACGTATAGTATAATGAAACATTATTTTAAAAGGCTTCTGAACATTCAAAGAGTTTTTTGTAATATGAAAATCAAATGACAATGTACTTCATGCGTCACCGAATACCAAAGATAACAACAGTCTTTACTTTCACAGTGAAATCATGATTATATAGTATTATATGATATGCTAATTATATAATTACTACAATTATTTACTAATATACCAATTATATTATTGTATACTAATTATTAATTATTATATACTAATTGTATTATAGACTTGTCGTCGTTAATAAAAAATTTAGATACATATCCCAGACATATTTTTTGTGTAAACATAAAAATTGAACCTCCGTCACAAAATAAAACCTTTAATATAAATCACATTATTTGGCTCTTCGAGAAAGTAATGAACATGTTTATCGCACCATAATGGACTAACATGATAGGATCAGCACGGAGTGTCCCGAGTGGTGGAGTGCCCCACAGTGAACACTCCGTGACACAGACGTAAAAGCGGCTGCCCGTGTCCGACCGAGAACAAATATTGATACTCACGCGCACAGGAAGAGAAGGAGACTCGTTTCATATATCGTACGAGTAAAATGAAGAACGAAACCATTGTAAAATGAAATATTTTCATTGTATCAGACGCTTTGAAATGTGCGCAGGGATGTCATCAGCAGGGCTGAAAATGAAGTCAAATATAGGTATTTAAACTTTATAAGCAGGGTTTTGAAAACACATGTTTTAATGAGACACGACTAATTATGGTAAGTATGCGCCGTGCGTAAGGCTGCAGATAATGAGACATTAAGAAGACGTTGCCGTGCATCACGCTTTGATATTCATCCAACCAACAAAGAATGAAAACGGAGCATGTTTTCCAAGTGGAAGTCAAGGAAATGAATTCTCAAAGGTCTCATAAAGGTTTTAGTCCAAGTTTTTATTGCAATTTTTTGCAAATTTTGGACCGTTCGGGCAAAAATATAATTTCATGCTTAAATGAAATTGCTTAGTAGAGTTGATCCCAATTATCATTTGGTCACAGATTTTCAGCGTTACACATTCGAAGCTAAAAATCTTCACATTAAAGAACCGCTTGAGATTTTTATAAATAACCTTGCTTGCCGTCGCCTGGGACGGGGCCGCTATTAGTCAAATATTTGTTTACAGTTCTGATCCGCCGTCAGAATCTGCCGAAGACCGAGCTCGCTGGGAGATAAGAAATGTTCCTCAAAATGTCGAACTGGGTGCAAGGTGCCGCTCCTCAGTTACGATGATTTCTAGCGTCGTCCTTCCGAGATTATCTGGGAGAAGAAGACGCTGAATTCACTAGTGAAATTGGAACTTTTGATGCACGAGATGCGCTGTGTATGCATATATGTGTTTGTTTGGTGTGGGTCGTGCGCTGTAAATCCAGCAGCTAATTATATTTTCCAGGTTCATCCCTCCATTGGGGCACAGAAACTCTCGCAGTATTGTTAGCAATTAGTATTCTGCGAGAGTGTTAGAACAATGGCGACACATGCTCTGTTCTGCGACATTAACTGCCTGCTCCTCAGTTCTGTAAGGAGGCGCAGCGTCGGGTGCGGGGTAACCAAACCGCGCCTGGTGTGGATGGGTAACCAAAAATCTTTGAGCTCAATTTTGCTCTGCTCCTCGTCCGACTTTTACGTGGTTTTGGCTACTCGCGTTCTTAAGAAATCCCGGAGGCTATTGAGAATCGCCCCTTGCCTGTCTTGGAAAAAATTCACATGTTTTATAAGCAATTTACTTCTCTAGTAGTTGATAAAACAATTAATGCTTATATTTAACTCGGTGGTTTGGTTTTGCGGGGAGACATATTTCTCTTTTTATTTCCGTATTTTGTGTCCGAATTCTAAGCAGCCGTGGCACAACAAAGGGCCTCCAGCGCTACAGCCACAGCGAGGGGCAACGGAGGGCAGATTCGGGGGGAGAAGTAGGAGGGAAGCACCAGTTTTGGAGTAAGCATCAAATATAAACTATAGTTCACTGAATAACGCGAATATTCAGTGCTGGGCTCTGAATACAGTCAACGGATCCGAATATAAAATACTGAACGGTCGTTTTTCAGAGAGAATAAACCTATCTTATGAAGCACATCTTTGCCTTTGTTCCAAAGCACTATCATGCAACGAGTCTAAGACCGTTCATTGATATTAATTTTCAAAGTTTTGAATTGTTGCCGCTAGGGCGGCGAATTTTCTTCAGTGTTCAGGCAACGTTCAGTCGTTTGTTCAACCCCCGGAATGACGAGCCTTCTGCTGGCTTGCTGTAAACCACGGTCCTTATAAGCTCGTATCTCTGCCGGAGCGATACAAATGACTTTATAAACTCAGAAACGATAGGTCTTAGTGTAGTTAAAGGAGCATCCACTCCAACTTGATAGGACCTCTTCTTGAAGTTCAAGTCATATGTTGGTAAGGGTTAGATCTTTCAAACCAGGAGAAGAAACCCGGAAATTCAATCCTACCTGAAATGCACATGAACCCTGAACACGACTATGCCTTGACGCGTCCAATGTTGGAAGGAAATACTATCATTCTTCGACGCTACAATAACCCGACTAGACTCACCGTTGGAAAAACCATGTTAAGTCTCGAGCAGCAACGTAAAATTAACCTACAGCATGCTGGTTTCGACCGTTCGCTGCGCCTGTTTTCTTAATGCATCTCATTTATAACCTTTCGCTCGTATATAAGATACTGCAATATTGGACTTCACACCCAGAATTCTTGTTAAATTTCGAGCAATTTTGTTCTTGATAATTAATGAATGAACATTCGAAGTATGTGTTCATCTATGCGTGTGCAGTTTAAGGTGCATTAAAATACACAGGAAACGTGTGTCGCTTTGTACATCTAGTGTGTGTTCTGTGTCTGCTTTGCATTTGATAGCGCCACTGAGACCTGTCAAAAAAAAAAATATTCTGAGCCCTTTAGCACTGCAAGCCTAATGTATTTCGTATTTCACTTAATGCCTTTGATGCATAATCCTGCCACAGCCGTCTTTCAAACCTTACTACCCCAGGCAGCATCGTGCTGAGGTAATCGGGTGCTGAGGTACTCGGGTGCTGAGGTACTCGGGTGCTGAGGTACTCGGCGTCGGGAACTGCTCTCACAGATCAGTCTCTTATTTTCCGCGGTTGTCCTATGGGGAGCGGAATTGCGTCACAATTTTCCAGGTTCTTACGAGCAGAAGTGAAATTCGAGCTTCCAGAGACTGTCTCGTTTGTTTTGTGCACTAATTGATGGCTCGGAGGAGCGCGATTGTTTTAGAATATTCAACATGAGAAAGTAATGAGGACAATGGTGGTGTGCATTTAACATTTCATTTCAGAAGAATAGAGCTTTGAGAAAAAATTATTGATAAATCATTATTTCCAATCCTTTTTATTTCTTGACATTAAAACCCTGATTTCCAAATTACATATAAACATCTTACTTTGGATGAAGAGAAATTAGTCGTCGATTCTTACAGAAAGAAACACGGGAAAAAATTACATATTTCAGACGTACGGAAGGTTTTCTCGAAATCAACGTGTTCTCTCGAAAGCGTCTTTCTCAGAGGAGAGATCATATAATTTTTAACTGCACGAGCAGCCCTGAGGTAGTTTGGCAACTGCAGTTCCGTCGAGGGCGTCGAGATTTACAGCCCTAGGACTTAAGAGTTTACGTCGAATGCAAGCGCTGCTTCGCAGATGAAGCCTTATATGGTGTTTGCACTCCCAGTTTTCCAAATTTTATTAATACACAGCGTCGCCCAGAAGCAACTCATCCTTTTAATTTGCTAATAAAACCTTATATGGTGTTTGCCTTCTGAGTTTTATTAAAGCCCAGCATGGCCCACAAGTAACCGATCTTTTCAATTTACTAATAAAACAAAATTTACGAGCGCGTGAACGTTCATACATGTTTTATTCGAAAGAAGAACATTTTTATGAAGTCATATAACATAACATTATATGTAAGTACCCATAAACTAGAGAACTATTTTCTGTTTGTTTCAAACCCTCAAATTTTCATCATGTTTCGGTACAGCAAAGAAGAAAGAATAAGAATTGTGCAAGCGTAAATATTAGTGTACACAAAGACAATGTCAATAACAAACATACAAAGTGATTACCGAGTCCATTTCAGAGAAACAACGAGCCCTTCTAAGAACGCAGTTATTTCTCTTCATTTACACTTTGCCGACACTGGTAACGTTAACAGGCAACCGGCGTCTGGAAAGCTTACATCGACAAAGAAAAGAACCCTTACTTGTCAAATCAACCGTTGATATTATGTAATGTACATTGTATTCAAATCACAAGATTAATAAACAAAACCGAAATATTTTTCTTTCGAATAAAGCCAATTTAAATATTTTAGAGATCTTAGTTTCGGTTTTATTAGCAAATTAAAAGACTTAGTTACATCCTCCTTGGCTTACAGGGTACCGTGTACATCCTCCATAACAACGAGATCCTTTCCTTAGTATTTTCAAAACGTCGAACTCGTAAGTGATAAAATTCCGATGTTCTCAGAAGGAGCAAAAATAAATTTGATAAGCCATAGCAGAAGTTATATTACAATAGTAAAGTTATACAGAAATTTCGACTTTCAAACATTGGAAGGTACAAGCGCAATAGTTCTAATGCCCATTAATGACGTCCATTGGATACTTTGTCGGTCTGCCCATCCCCTTTCCAGCTGGGCTGATATGCAGCAGTCCTGTAGCTAGGATACATTACATCCGGTCGTAAATGAATGTAATTAAAGGACAACTAGTGAATGCGCCCCGTCAAATATGGCGGGACAAATGGTGTTAAATTCTTAAGATGCATATTTATTTACTGTAACTGTGACATAAAAAAATATTATTTTCAGTACCATTGATACGGACCGCTTTATCTGAAAATCTTGCGATTAGTTTAGAAATACAAACCAGCGAGTTTTCTCCTATCTAAATCCTTGAGACCGTGCCAGAGAGACGGATGGAAGGACCAACCAAGCAAGCAACACTGGACTGTTATTATACAGTGGAATCAATATTTTTTTGATATAATACATTGTGACACCATTTTGATTAAGTCACAGAGTTGGGCTATGAAGCGGCAGTAGCTCTCTTCATTTGCTCGCTAAAATCTTAGGGATGCCACTTAACTGAACAATATACTTTGTTTGAACAGTGTACACGTGCGAATGTACTGGGGCATATTCATGTGATGATATATTACGTCAGCAGATCATTTACGCAGCGTATTCTGTGGACACAACATGAATTAATTTTAAAAAGGTAAAAAATCACATACATATATATATTTTGAAGTACCTGACGATCTTTGGTATCTTGAATCTTGAAGAATATCTTGAAGATTTTGGGGCCTCTATGCCCTGGCCACACTGGAGTGCCACCGGTTTGTG
>VOMN01040510.1:0-35214 GCA_014899125.1 Orchestia grillus
TACATATCAGAAAATTAAGGTTGTCCGTTCAAAATTCAAAACTGCCCGTTTTGAAGTTAGAGATATCCGCCTAAAAAATTGCGCGGTGATTTTAGTTAATTTTAACTTCAGGTATCTATCTCCAAATTAAGATTTACAATTATAAGTCCCAATTCGACTTCCACACTTAATTTTAAGGCTGTAGTCTTACCGCTTGAAAACCCGATTGTACTATGCCTCGTATGTGAGTGATTTCGGAATAAACGATTTTCTTTCGTTTTGGTTTTCTTGAGAAGGCGTTATTTTTTATATACAGTGATTCTAACATTTAAAGAGTTAGAATACTTGAACTTGAATTTAAGGCTTTTAACTTTTGTGCAGTAATATGTTACTCACGTAGAGTACTTGAACAATGTTATCCTGAGTTGGAATTGGAGGCAGGCAAGGATCATGTGAGGATAACTTTCAAGCCTCACAAACACTCAGAACCGACAGTTTTCGTAGGTTGTCTTATTACTGAGATACCCAATAGGGACAAGTTTCACAGAAATCAGAAAATAGGTAGTTTTTTATCATAGGCTACTTGTGAAACTTGGTGTCGAGGCGACAGCAAAACAGCCAAGTCGGAGCGTTATTCAAAAATAAGTTCTTCAACTTTCAATCATTAAACGCAAAAAGAGCAAATAAAAATAATTGATTTGCTCATAATAAAATTTAAATATACATGTTTCGATGGCTTTTGTTATAATACAGTTAAAAAATCACGATACTTTGTTGAATTAAGTTTCCATTTTCATGGAGGACTTCCATAAAATTGCTCACAGAAGCCTTCGTGAGCGTGCGCTTTAGGAAACATCTGGTCTCAGAGAGGGACGTTCTGAAGCTGCTGTTGGAGTTGCATCACCTCGTGTGGGACAGTCTGTCCCTTCTGAAGGAGGCTTATGGCGCTCTCGTACCAGGACCTGGCGAGCCGAGGTCTGGCAGTTCTGAGGGCCATCTGCGCGACTTGCACCCTGTCCCAAAGGTCCATGCGACCTGCCCTTCCTCCATCTGCAGCAGCAAAATTTATCACTGAAATGATAAGATTCGGTTTGTGGCACAGGTTAGCGCGACCTGTACTTCCTACTCCCACTGAAATGATAGGAGGTAATTTGTCACACAAATTTACGACCATCTTAATTAGTTCAAGAATAAAAGTGATGCTGAATCTCTCTCCGGAAATGGCATCGATGATTAGGCTAACAAGGGGTTACGGTATAAAAAATGGACAATTATGTCAACACTTCCGGCGTATTATTTAGAATTGATCGCAATCGCCGAAAGTGGAGCTAAAATTTCCATTTAAATTGTAATTTGATTTTGCGTTACGTGACTTAAAGTCCTTTATTTTGAATCAATACGAGATCGTAGTGCTGGCACTCCGAGACTACGTTACTGGAAAGCAAACAATCTGAATTAACGATCATGATTTCGATCTGTCACGATAGTATAAGTTTACAAGAATAAAAGTTTGATTTGTTTGTACTCGATTTGATACACTAAAACAATCCACTGTTTTATGTTCGTGCTGAAGCAAATATCTAATGTCACATCTGATGTTTCTAAAAAAACAATTACTGGTCGAACGTCATAAAAATGACAAAAGTTTAATTCTATGATACATAGCGAGTGATGGTACGTAAAATATAAATCGCAGATACTGTAAAAACATAATCATGAGTGCACACACAAAGAAAATCGTGTTTGGTAACTGTTATGACTAAATCACGACCAACCTCGGTGCAGACCGACAGTACGGTCTACGTGAGGTGGAATTGCGTCCTCGACGAGTAAGGAAGTGTTGAGGTGATATGTCTCCTGCAGGTCGAGTAGCGCCTCTGCGGCCGAAGGTAAGCCTTCTGCAGACACCCCTATGGTGTTCTGCATCAGCTTTAAATTGTGCATGGCGTCTTCGGTAAGAAACAGACAACGTTAGCTCTTGAATAAATGGTGTAGTACTCTAGTGTGCATCATGCCATCGTTTCTCTGGGTGTCTAAGATACAAAGCATATCTGCAAGAGCGTGGGGTGTAGCTTTGATGGCACCGCTCAGACACCTGTAATGTTACGACCGAGTGTCATAAATACGTAAGATAAAGAAACACTAAACATTATAAACATTCACTTAAAGGGTAGCATAGTACCAGGGTAAAATATTGTAGTTGATTCTACATACGGAAAATAAAGCTTTTAATTTAGGCGGTACAGCACTATCAAGCCTATTGCTCATAGGACACAACATTTTCCGGCTTAATATAAAAAATCGGAATTGCTTTCTAATTTCTAACGCAGCGGAGCTACACCTGAGCGCGGGGCCTTACTGTGCATCCAGTCACTCACCGTCGAGAACATCGGTGATGGCGGTGAGTGAGTTTGTGGCAGAACTGTAGTCGGTGATGGTGCGTTTGATGAAGAGGAAGGCGTCTATGGGATGCAAGGCTCCCCCTCCATCCCTGCTGTACTGTTCCAGCTTTCTTTTCCGAGCAAGCATCTTTTCCGTGAGATTGCAAGCGCTGTTCTCTCCAGCGTCCGCTTTAGCAGCAAGCCGAACGCTGAGTGCTATTCTCGCGCGGTAAAATGCCGGGGCCTCGTTTTCATACTTCAGCAAATATCGTTTTTCCGAGAGCCGCCTGAAGTGACTCGGGGAGTCGGCCGGCAGCACGGACTCGTAATCTGCCTCTTGCCAGGCTTCCAGGATCCTAGAATTATGAGAACAAATTTTGAACGTTCATCTCAAGCAACATTTGTCCTTGGTAATTCACACTGATATTTATGGTCACTCGCGTAACACCATATCATGAGACCAGTGTAGATTCCTAAAAGTTATACTTCTATCGTCTGGGAAAATGAGGCTCACTTTTCCTACTTTAGTTGAAGAAATAAATTTTCTACTTCATCTTGTTAAACATAAGACATGTTTAATGAGTACGAGTTCATTATAGTGCTTTCAACTCCCAATAGAAAGTCCACAAAATTTGAAGCTTTTTTCACGCTATTTGAATTAGCAATACTCAGAATTGCTCAGTTAGTGTGCAACACCTTTTGCATATAAATCCAAGACTTAACCGCGAAGAATAAGTAAAAATTAAAAACACATCACTCTAATTGGTACAAGCTGCAAGCTCAACATTTAGCACTACAACTTTATGGGCACTCATTAATCAAAAAAGAACATGTACAAACGTTGAAGATGATATTCACACACACTGCGGTAGTCTAAAACAGACGTAAATAAAACAAGGTGCTTCCTCTCCAGCGTGCGTACTGCCTGATCCCGTCGGTATAATTGGCCATGGAGGCATGGAGTTCCTCGAAGAGGCGTACGGACTCGGCCTCGAACAGGGCGAGGGCGTCCAGGTTTAGAACTGCGTCGGTCACGGCGCTAGACGGCGGGATGAACTTCGCCAGCAACAGCATCGGCAGCAGCAGCACTACCTGCGAGCGGAGGGCTTTCAGAATTATTAACTAGTGCACTAGAGCGCTCAAAAATGACGGCAAATCTAAATTACTTTTTTGAGACCAACACTCCTATACCCGTGTGTATAAAAATAGAGCAAAAGACTTACTGTATTCATTTTCACAGAATCTGCGCGTTTTAGTCGCTATGACAAACACGCAAATAGCGATAAACACGAATGCAAATGTCATAGTAGAATACAAAACATGATGTTTTATATAAAAAAAATTACATATTTTAGAGCGTTTGTACGTGCATGCACTTCTATCTTGCTAAATACTTTTAAACTACACTACTCTTTATTGGTTCATCGAATGTTTAAAATAAAAATTCCCACGGGCAAAATTTTTTCAAAAGAAAACTTCGTGTTATTAATAAATTTAAATTATTGTACTGTACGTGTTTCAGCAGAGAATTACGAGGGATGGGGCAATTTTCTGCATCACTGTTACGATAGGGTAAAACAAGCATCTCTGTCATTACTGCAACTGGACACACGAGTGAGTGCTACCTTGGCAACATTTCTTTCCTCCTAACCTTGTTTAGAGTAGAATCATGACAACTGAAGAACACCAGGCGAGAAAATTTCAATATTTGTTCAACACAACACGCGAATTTTCATCTACCGAATTTCTTCAGTGTGAGACAGCGAAGAAAGATGCAAATGTACGATCCACGCGACGCGTTGCGTTGTGTTCTAAATGACTCATAAAAATGAGAGCAGCAGCGTTGTCTAAAAATGGAATATTAGAATTGTTCAGTAGGCTTAAGAGTAGTAGTGGTAGTTGTTTTATTAGCTTTGAAACATGATAGAGTTGAATCAGTGAAATCGAAGTAAGAATCAGATTGTGTAATAGAAATTTAGGGAAAATGAGTTCTTTCATTACCTGTCAATGTTCGCAACAGAGTAGCTACACTGGAAAACTAGAGCGAGTACATATGTGTTTCTCTACGATATGTAGGTATATAGTTTATATTTGCAGTATATTTACACTCTAAAAACAATATATCCCCCGAGAAAATTCTAGTCGACTCCGTTAAAAACACTAGCGAAGACCGAACGCTGACAGTTTATTCTATATTAGTCAATGATTTTTCCGTGCTTCGAATTCTAAAGCTAGTAGGCTTGGACAAGTGTGCTGTAATAAGTTTTTCTGACTTGTAGAGGCTAAACCATTTTTTTTGCAATCAAGAGTGCAAGCTGTCGCGAAGAAAAAAGTCAGAGAGGAATAAAATACATAATCCTGAAATTCAACAATTACGACTGCCGCTCTGTGCTCGCTGAGCGCTGCTAAAGGAGTGAGATAAGAAATAGAGAATTTCTGCCATGACGTCAGAATTGCAGCTAACAGAAAACATCATATCAGGTTTTTTGACCGCTTTCGTATACGTACTGGGTTACATCCATCCTAACCATGGCAAGATTCTAAAAGATTTAGACAGTGCAATTTGGGTTCTGGTAAGGAAAATGAGTTTTGAGTAGCCATTGTGGAGCACACATTCACTCAAAAGGACTTCCGTTGCACTACGAGCAAGCATTGCCGAGGCCAAGTTATCTGTCTCAGCCTTGGAGAAGGAAAATAACTTCTCCTCAGGCCGAGAAGCTGCTAGTCAGAGCTCATGCGTGAGCTCATGCGTCCAGTCGAATCTAACGCGATTATTCCTAATCATGATCACGATCATATTCCTAGTCATACACATATTTTCTTCGAAAGGTGATGTATGCAAGAATTGGGGAAAAATTTGGATCCGTGTAAGGAGGACGTGAATGGACGATGAAAATACGTTTATCTACCAGAATTGGCACCCGAGACCTCAATCAAAAATGGAGAATTGAAATGCGCTGAAATTTCACGAAGATCAAGTACTCTCAGTTAAATTTATTGTGCCTTCTATTGAAAGAAGTTAATCAAAAAATCAATGGTCGCAATTGCATGAAACGATCCGTGAGCTACTTTTATCAGTGTGTATTTTTCGTGTTGTCTATCTGAGTGATACTCGTCAGATTATCTTACCTTAATGATTTAATTACTAGTAGGTAACGAGTAATTAGGCGTCGAAGTAGAGTTTTGCGAGGAGGAACGGGTGCCGGGCGGTTAAGTGTGGTCCTCTGACCGGGTTGTTCGTGTATTATCCATTTTACTAATTGGATAATTGGACTAATTCACGGACGACAGGCTGAGCCATACAAGAAGATTGTGATATTTTTGGCCGTTTTCTGTGGATGGCGGCAGGGCGGAGTCTGTGGAGTGTCGGTGTTGCGCAGGTGGGTCGCAGAGACCGGCTCCGGTTGCCCCTGAACATAAATGTCACTTATCCTCTGTCCTAAAAACAATAAATTAAATGTGTAATTATAACAGTGTTCATAAACTGATATCTTGAATATCTCGTAATTGGAATTATTCATATCTTACAGACCTGGCTCTGCGCATTTGAAAAACAATCGACAACATGGAGCTACATGGATTTACTCTCTAAGCTTCACTAATCGCAAAGAAGAAGAAGAGACCGGCTCTCCTCTGCCTTCAGTTTGGCTGCTGGGTGGAACTCTTCCTCTACATTTCTCTCCTGTTCTTGTGCCACTCATTTATTTATGTTTTACATTAGGCTTTCTGTCGTTTTGCTCTGTTTTGTTTAAAGGTTATAAATTGTCTAGCTTGGTGTCTCGCATTAAAACCCCTTCTTTATGGATATCCAAGTCTAAACTATCTTAAATATTGAATTCTTAAAAGTTGACTTCGGTTGGCGTGCCTTCTGAACGAGGCCTATGGCTTATTCATAAGGTGTTTTGGCAAAGTCAGCTGTTACCTACAACAGAAACACCATAGCAACCTTATTGTTTTCACTTTAAACTTTAAATTCCCTGCAAATCCTCTGCAAATCCTAATTGAAAGCTTTTTTGCAGTAGTCTTGATGCAACGTCGACTAGGTGGGGCCTAATTATTGTGTTTTTGAATCTCATTCGCAGTACAATTTGAGCTAAAAGTGAAATTATTTGTCTAAATTTTAATTATTTCGTGACCTTGTTAACGTTTAGGTAATTTTCTTTACAGTATCCTCCGCTGCTTCTGGTCACGTCCTTTTGATGCTCTGCGAGTGAGCGTTGGAGTCGGAGTTCGTATACCAGTTAGGCAGGCTTCTTTAGTTTAATTCGATTAAAGTTACTGAATTATTTGGCATATATAATTCTATGAGCCGTTATTCAAGTTTGATATTAAGTTAGGTTTCTTTGGAATTACAGTTGAGTGTACTAGATGGGATGCCTGTACGGGACGTTTTTACTGCACCTTGCACCTTACTGGGTAGTACAAGAGGTTGCTGTCGTTTGCCTGAATATTTTCTTCGCTGCAAGTACCGTGAAGTCCGGGGAGGAAGAAATCTGTCCGACCTCTCTCGAAGGCGCTGTTTTCAATCGTCTTTCAACTTCACCATCATCCGCTACCATGACTTGGTCTGAGGACTAGTTCCGCTTAGATTGTTTGAAGCGCTAAGTTCTTGAGCGGCGTGAAATTTTTATCTTTTAAAAATGCCTAGAGAATAATACATTTTTCCTAACCTTGTCACTAATTGCTAAATGAAAACCTACTTAATAGGCGCTATCCTCTTTAAATTTTACTCGAGGCTAAAGTAATTGTATTATCGTAGGCTTCTGCGTCGATCCTGAGATAATCGCTGTGGATTTTATTAGTGCGATTCCTGGCCAAGAGCCTTTGCTGACTTGTGCAGTAACCTTAATTAAAAAAAGAACCTTTATTAATTCTAACACGTTTTACCGATGGATTTTAAATGCCTTACAACTACTGGTATGGTGGGGGATGCGATGAATGTGTGGTTTAAACTTTCTTTTCCAAGGGAAGTACTCCGCAGTCACGTGAAAACCCTCACCGTTTAAATTTTGTATGAATAAACTTTGAACTTCTATTTTTTAACTTAACCTGTGAAACCATGGAATCATCAACAAAGATGTTCACGTAGGCACCGAATTTGAACTAAACGAGACGCAATTTCTTGATGGAATAAACATTGTAAGGATTTGGGATGACACACCGGCTAGCGCAGCCAGTTTTCTCATGCCGAAAAGGAAGCTCTAACGGAGCCGCTGTCGGGGGAGGTCGCAGCCGGTCGAACGGGTTCAAAAAAGGTATGTTCTCAGCATCACATGATGTTTTTATTCCGTCTCCTTTTCAAATATTCATTTTTTCGCGTAGATATGGAAGGAAAGCTTATTAATGTGACTGATTTCTAAATGAATAATCAAAAAAGTTCGTTTGATATAAACTTTTTCAGATTTTCATTGCTCCTTTTATATCAACAAATAAAATAGGTACTTCACTTCAAGAGATATTTCCGTCGTTTTTTTAAGAATAAATAATGACCAAAGAACTAAAGCCAAAAATTTTCTTTCAGTTTTTATAGATGAGATCAGCAACATGAAAAATACTAGAAAACAACACCGAAATTTTTGAGCGACAGAATTTAAAGGAAATGTTTAATCATTTACACACTGTCATATGCCTTCCACCTTCGTAAAAACATAAGGTAAATATGTTCGCACCGCAACTTACGAATGCTTAGTGCAATGAACATGAGACATTGAGAATGCGCGTTATATTGTACCTAGAGTAGGTTTCATGTGTGGCATAATCAAGTTCCTCAGTAAACATATGCCGAAAACGCGAACAATATTTCAATGAAAAAGTAGTGCAGCCTTGTATTTGAAAAGGGCATTCTCGATAGCTCTATCTTCAAACATTGTCACATTTCCCAGGATGGTGCTTTCACACACACCATTGGGAGCATAGGTGTGAATTCTGCCGTAGAGCTTGCGTTGAGACGCAGGGGCAGTGCTATACTCGCTTCACTTGCGCTGAGCATCTCGAGTCTTAAGTTCGGGCGCTGACATTGAAAATGAAGTCGTAACTTAAGAAATCTCGAGATTCAAAACAGAAAACTTTATTATTATGATCTTAATATTGAAATGCTTGCACCTTCATTCATTCCTCCGTGTGTCATATTTTTCAACAATTAGACACGAAAAATTTGCTGCACATAAAACCAACAATAGATTTGAGTTTACACCCAAGTCCGGGGTACGCTTACTTACATCTGCAACAGTCTTTTATCAAATAAAAACTTACAGATGAAAGCTTTTGAAGGAATTCAGATTTGATAAATTGAAACAGCCTGAAGCCAAATCAAATGTGCAGAGAAAATTCGAGAACGGTAAAAATTGAGAAAGACAATGAATACAGGAATGTTTGAGAGCTGAAAAAATTTAACTTTCTAAACTGAACAGAGGAAAAATGCAACAAAGAAGAAGCAACATACATAGCATCATAACACACAGAGAATGTATTTTCATGGAAGAGACAGAGAGAAGAACCTGCATTGGTAAATTAGTAAGCGACTTGCAAATGCGAGAAATTGGGGCAATGAAAAAGTGCCGACATAATGCATACATTTGGTTTTTGAGGACATAAAAGCCTTGGTATTATCACGGGTCTAACTAGTGAAATATATTCACGGTATTTGTCCGTTGGCATTGATAATATTAATGTCATACAGGGATGATAGTGTCATTTAAGCGTTAAATTACCTGGGGCACCATGGTTGCAGCGCCTCTAACATATGTTAGATCTATCTTGGTCCAGGTCAATGCGCTGCACCTTAGTCGCACAACCTCCCAGAACAATGCCAAAATAATCACTAGCGTGTAGCGATAGTCGGCCTGGTCACTGCGCTCGGCCAGTCAACTCCGCTGTACGCTCAACTCCGGACCGGAGTGACCGGGTGACTGCGTTCAGCCTCCGCGGAAGAAGGCGAAGTGGGTTCTTGGATCAGTTGAGTGGAGGTTATTCTACGCCCCGAGTTATTCTCTCGCAGAGAATTACTTTTTTTTGTTAGGTGTCTGTGTTTCTGCATGTCCTCAGGTCGGAGAAGAACTACTCTCTACACATCGGTTCCATTCTCATGTAACCGAACACTGGACAGGATGTAAACATGACAGCAGCTGAGGCAAGAGTCTCAAGCACGCCAGTACATCAACGTGAAAAGACCAGAAAAGTTACTGGGACGACGCGCGTCTCTTATTAGGATCGAAATGTTTTTACCACTTTTTCTTATTTCATGATATTCTCTACTGATTACTATAAAATGACTCTAAACGAGCTTGTTAAAAATATCCTTACCGTGTAATTTTATCATAGTCATCCTAACGTACACACAGGGCAGGTATGAATGTTATCGGACACAAATGCACCTCCGTCTAGTTGCTCTCGAAGTAATATATCTATAGTATATCTTCCACGGGAGTGCAGATCTTTGGGGCACCAAGTTGCCCTGGGGTCATAAGCAGTCTTCATTGAACAGGCAAGGATCTGCGAGGCGTCCAGTCACTCCACTGACTCCAGTTCGCAAAGTGTACTGGTAAGAGAAGTTGTGTGATAAATCTGCTCCTACGTTGTGACTTCGATGGGTCGATTTTCGGTGCGCGAGGTACGTGCGAAGCTTATTTCGTCAGTGGATTTTGTTTTACGTTGAGAAGGTTGTACAGCGGTTGTGATTCCTGAACCACACGGCATTATTTTACTACACACTCATTCTATAGAGGGTCAAAGTATTATAGTATCGAATTTTTACCTCTGCTTCAAGGTCTGAGTGTTTCATGTCAATATTAATTCCAGTTAGCGTTCAGTTTTAGCATTGAATAATAAGTGCCTAAATGTGCAAATGTATAAAATTATTTTGAAGAGAGAACTAAAAGTGATAAATTGGCATTAATGAACAAACGTATTTTGAAATAAACGTTAGAAAACAAATTTAATTTAATTTTTTACCACCAATGCTAATTTATTAGAGGTATTAAGCCGATACTTTAGGCTATTAATACCTGGTCCACGAGGCTCGCAAGTAATTCAGGTGTGAGCAGTGTCCTCCCTTCGTCTTTGTTATCATTAATATTCTTACAATCAAACTTTCAATTTCAAAACTGTGCATTAAATCTACGTATTAAAATATTGATTATCGTAATTCAATATTATTGTGGATGATTATTTTATTGCGAGGTGACAAATTTCATTCAAACGTTACTAATACCAGTTGGTGTCACTGCCCCTTTCCAACCTGGCACTCAAATTAAGTCAGAGCCGTGTTGGCAGGGAGGGTGCGGTACGTCTTGTCGTGATGCAGTGCGAGTGCGTCGTGAATGTATGAAAGTAAAAATGATTTATCTGTTTATTCACCTGTTAAGTACATTTTGTTCATAATTTTGTATTCTGAAATCGTTTGGTATTCTTTCAAGCGTGGTACATTAGATGCATCCACGCTTTTCATTTTCAAACTGGAACGTCAAGACTTACTTATCACAAAGTGGGTCTGAACTTTTGATTTTTGTTTTTTCTGTATTTTTATTGTTTCGTGAAAGATGTCGAACCTTACAAACCTCAAAAACAAAGGTACGTTTAGTAACTTTACGTATAATTGCCACCGCCAGCTGATCAAGTGAGTTTTAGCCTTAGTTTCGTAGGATAAAGTAGAATTCATAATTGTTTAGCTAGCCACGAAGGTTACTTCGAGTGATTTCTTAACTGTGTTCATTTTTAGTGAATATTATTCATTTCTTTTTGATGTGTGTTATGCAAGCGTGGAGGTGCCTTGTATCGCCTAAATTGTGGAAATTTTCAACACTAATACCCACTCCCCGCTTAAAATTACAGGACAAATGATGCTAATTTGTTAAAATGCTCTCGTATTTACAGCAAATCTCATGTGATACAATGTAATTTTCTGTATGACTGATACGAATTGCCTTCTCTGGCATAGTCTTTCTCGAGGATTCGAAACAGATACTCGAGAATCTAGACCCAGGAATTTTGTCCTATCTAATTCGCTGAGATGCAGACATATCATAGAATTCATGTGTCCCTTATACAGAAATAAATAAGTAAACACTACAAGGGTATTATTAGGATTAGATAAATTAAGATCAAAGAACCTTTTGTTTAAGTTAGGAATCTGTTGCCTTGTTATTTTGACTTTTTTAAACTTTAAACTTTTAATTTTTTTAATTTTTAAAGCAATAAAAATTGCGTTTTTAACGATTTGATTGCAGGTGAGGTGCTTTATAATAAAAGAAATTTAACTTTACTTTGATGTTTCGTGGTGAGAACCACGACAGAACTCTATATTCATATTAAAGCGCGCTGAATTATTTTTTCTATTTTTCTTTGTTAGGGAAGAATGGTAGGGGAAGTTACTTTCAGCACCGTTATATGGACCCAGGACGGTAAATCACAAAAAATTTGGAACCTCACCTTTAAATTCAAGATGTGCGACTAACATGATTCAAATTTGGCCTTGTTTGAAGCATTTTAGATTGAAGTGTCTTGAATAATAGTTTAATGAGCAAAAAAACTATTTACAATATCACTCAAAACAGATATAAAAAGATGAAATACTCGTTTAATACCTAGTTCAGTTTGAGATTGAAATGGCTTACTATTCCTTAATCAGATAAAACGCTAATGTATAATGACTCATCATAAAGTTCATAGTATACGAGTAATGAATCAAGGATTGTTTGAAGTAGACAATAGATTACTGAATGAAATAAAATAAAGTCGATGAGCAATGATTATAATCAGTAAAAGCATTATGTGTTACAGCTGCAGACTAGAAAATTTGGTCACACCAACGTTATTCTTGTGAGCAGCAGGCCCGTTGTCTGCAGTCCACCTCGACCCGTTGGGCTCGATAAGAGAACCGGAGCTCAAACCATATGGAGTTTTGCTGTTAGTCCAGTTCTTCACTCCGAGGGACCGCTATTCCAACCGGTCCTGCGCCTTGCGAGACATGGCGCGCGGTCGCACAAAAGTCCGAGATGATCGTTTCTTAGGTTCCAGTAATGTTGAATAAAAGAACCTTTATTATTTCCAACCGTTGGGTTTTCAATGCCTTACAAGTACTGGTGTGGTGAGGGATGTGAAGAATGTGTGGCTTAAGCATCCTTTTCCGCGTACTTCGAGGTCACGAGCCGATCGAGACTCGAACCCTGGTCCTCTCGGTTGTGAGGCCATCACGCTAACCAGTCCATCATGAAGCCCACTTACGCTCGAGACACTAGTGTAACGGATCTAAAGAATTCTGAAAACGTCAAGTAAATCAGTTTTTTATCTAAATAAATGTATGGGATTGCTCACGTAGAATAGTAAATTTCCAACTGATTAAATTTGCAACTGATTAAATTAAATTTCCCACTGATCACTATTTTCTATAAGTTGACAAATCGGTCCACATGGCGACCGCTGTGTTGCACTAGTTGTTTTAGCAGATGAATCTTCAGGGTACTCTTTCATGTCAATTCTCATTATAAGTCTAGCTCTAAAGTCGTTCTTTGTTTGTACACATATGGACGACGTATAGAAATATCCGTCTATGAAAATATTTCATTCAAAACGTCATCAATTCTAACTCCAGCTCAGGAAGTCACGGCTGAGGTCACAATGTCTTCAGTTGAGACATCCATGCCAAATAATAGATGCTAGGATATTGGGACCTAATTTTGTGCAATTTCCCATAGAATGAACTGTCACTTGTCCGACAATAGATACTAGGATATTGGGACCTAATTCTGTGCATTTTCCCATAAAATGAACTGTCACTTATCCGACAATAGATGCTAGGATATTGGGACCTAATTCTGTGCACTTTCCCATAAAATGAACGTTCACTTATCCGACAGGCATGCCTAACTGCACTGGCCACGCTGGCGCTGTTAGCGCCTCCTACGAGGGGTTCAAGCGGAACCAACTACATGTTCGAGAGCGGCGTGTTCGCGTCCATCTCAAATATCGAGGACCTTCTTCATCCTGAGGGAGAGGTCATGAGAAGGCTGCAGAAATACCACGAGCGCGCAGAGCAAACTCTCGAATCCATTAAAAAGTAAGTGAGCAGGTTTAGGAGCCTGATTTAGTTGGAGATAAATACTGTACTCTAACGTCTATGTTACTTTTTCTACATTTGTACGAGAAGTTCATAAAATTCAACGCATATTTTTTGAATGAATGTTATCGGTACATCACTGCTACCATAATAATGTAACCCTTTCATTCAACTACAAAACACTCAGATTCTACCTAATTAATAACTGGAATATTTTGATACTCTCATTTGACTGGTTCATAAATACTGGAGAAGTTTAGATTTTAAATCATAGTGGTTGAGTGAACCGCTCTATGCATGGGTTACAAATTATAATGAATTGTTAAAATTTACCTATGTACTACAACTATAAAAATGTTAGGTCATAAAATAAAGTGTTTACTGTAGTTATATACATAGTTCTAATACTAATTTGAATGATATCGTCCTGATGAGATGTTCATTCATGCTGCATCTTCCGAATAAAAGTAAAAATATCAAATTTTAACGATTTCATTATCTAGTACTTTCCGTGGAGCTTTTAGTCTTAATTGTGAAGTTTACATTTCGCACACCTTCCAACTCAATACAGAGAGCTTTCGTTAAAAACATTACTATATCTCATGCCAGTTTACCAAATGTGGCTTGAAATTACCAGCAGCCGAGGTTTCTCACTAGAGGTTTATGGTTTAAATAACATGATTTAAACCAAAAAATATTGCCCGGGTGCACCAAATTCAGGTGTTTGACTCATGATATATAGATAAAAAAAACAGGCGATGTGAAAATATCCCCAATATTATGTGTTTTCATTTTTTGTAAACTAATCATGCCTAAGTAAAAAATGCATACAAAATACATTAAATGATCAGTCCGTACTATAACCTGCACACGTTGTGTTGATATTCATTTTTACATTACAGATACATTGATGCTTGGAAGGCTTTGGATTACGAATCGCTCTTGGGCGAAGACTCCCCCTCTAGGCAGCAGTACTACGAGAAGAAGCGCTCAATTCTAAAGCAAGAAGAATTAAAGTTGGGCCTCATTTTAAAAGAACTTAAAGCTAAGACTTCAAACGTTAAGAAGAGAGGGGATGAGTTTTCACTGACAGGAGCTAAAGACGAGGAACAGAGGAGTGAAAATGAATCTGATGGGACGAAGTACGATTTAGAAATAGTTCAGATGGAGAGAGAATTGGAGCTCCTTCAAGCAGAATACAACAAATACAGTACAGGTCCTCCAAAAAATTCATCGTCATCAGTTGCTGCGACGAGAAGCGGGGGAGTACAGCATCCTGTGGACGCGTACCTGCTGATGAAAAGGCTGACGATGGACTGGTTCAAGGTACAGCAAGACCTCCTGAAGCTCAAAAATGAGACGTACGGTCAGTAGTTGGCAGTTTCCACAAGTAAAATAAATCTGGGTATATTTACGTTGGCATAGTGTTACACATATAAAACAAAGGTATACTGAAAAACATTAAAGCGTTGTTCACTTTGTGAGTCTATGATGAAATCGAGGTCTAAGCACCTTGTGTTAGATCACACAGTACATTTCGACAGCAAAAGTGTGTGTAACCCCATAACCTATATTCCATCACACTAACAACCTTATGAGAGTACATGAACCTGAACAAACGTTATCGAATCTTACACGATTCACTGCTAATTGTTTCACACCTCCTCTCACAGAAACGCTAGAAGCTTGGGAACTAGATCGTGAGAATTACGAGTTTCCAGCGGCGGCGGACCTGCACGGAGCGGCCGTGGCGATCGTGCGGCTGCAAGACCTGTACGACCTCGACATGGAAGACTTTGGAGACGGTCACATCCCTGCAGCCGTCACTTACGGGGGCAAAGGTGCTCCCAGGGTTAGGGGTGCCTTAACTCATCTGTAAGGTTGATAAGTCAATTTCTGCTCAATTCAGAGTGATGAGAATAAATTGAGGGTTGTCTTTGCATCTGTGTACACTGGTCTAGTATGTATTATTTTGCTGACAATCACAATGCTTTGCTCACACATCATTTTAATTGACATTATATCTCTACCAGTTCTTACTCACGTTACCTTTCGTTTCGCCCCCACTCACGTAATCTTTCATCCTGCTCTCCCTTCCTCTTTTTTTGAGTAACACTTGGCTACGTGCCCCCGCAGCGGTCCGGAGCTTGGGCAAGCTGCGAACGTGGGACTTCATCCTGCTGGGGAAGGAGGCCTTCACACAAGGCTACAACGAGAGGGCCATACAGTGGTTCAAAACAGCCGTCATCAGGAGCGAGGAGGAGGTCCTTACAGACGAGGAGAGCACAATCATAGCCGGCCTCAGGGCCACCATTGAAAAAGTGAGTTTTTTTACAGGAGGTTGAGACATTGAAACTAAATGTCTCAAATGTCTCAAGTTCTTTTTTGTTTTTTTCAGCATTTCTTGCTGTAACACCTGGAACATTTGTACTCGATTTCATAGTTATGTGCCTTGGTAAGTGGGCTCAATAAAAGGACGATATACTTTTGAATCATTTCATTCAAAATTACTCAAGGACAAATAAAGCCTCTTAAGAATGGTTTGTGTGTTACATATTTATATATACTTCTAGAAATACTGAATTCCCGAGTTACATTTTTTGAGAATCACTTGAAAAACTTCTGAGAAAGTGTTGATTTTCCCAAGCTTTCGAGTTGTCACGCACAGCTCGTGAACACGGGAACGAAATAAACTCGTTGTTTATTTCAGTGCTGTTCCTTTAATTTCAATAAATTAAACAACTACAAATAATAGTGCACCAAATGTTCTAAAATTAATTTTGTATGTTAAATTAATAGTAACGATTGTGAGATAACGTTATGTTGGAGAAACCCATATATTTGCGATGAAGAGACTAAATAAACATCAAAAAAGTACCGATGAAAATTAATCATATTTTCCATTAACACGCGTTTTAAAGTACATGGCCATCAAATAAGCCAAGAAGCCCAAAAAATATTGATAACTCAAAACATTGTTAGATCGCGGTAACTTTTAAAAGCATTTATTCCCACAAAAATCAAAATTCTTATCATATTGAATTCTCTAAAACTTATAACGAGATTTTCCAATAGTATACATTTAATTGATTCGACGATAACTTTACACATTTTTCAACTATTTTGTAAAGCGAAAAAATGTATTGTATACAAAATTAAATTTCCGTATGTTAGCGTTACCATCTTATCTCTCACACTTTTTGAAATGTCCTTCTTTTGAAAACGAGTTGTGTATGATAACTCGAAAACTTGGAAAAATAAACAATTTTTCAGAAGAAATACTCCATTAAATTGATGTACTGTAGCAGGTCAACACATATTGCCACATGTTTCCAGCCTGGGGTCCGCAGGCCTCTAATTGAGGACTGCGAAAAGATCGCCAAATCCTGTCCTGCATTATTACAATGCACATAAGACTTATATTCTCTTATAGAACTGAACCATAGAGCCACCCTATGTAGCGACTTGTCAACTGCCACTGGACCGAGAGTACAGTGGAACTGCAGTAACCACGCGAAAAATCTTGAACTAAGTTTAAGAACAACTGTGCCATACCAGCCACATCCCAGTATGAGTCGCTTTATGAATATGTTTGGTCAATTTTTCCGGTGAGAACGATTTAGCTCGGCTGGATACAATTAGCATTTATTTTTGTGCTACGAACTGAAAAATAAATTTGCTGTGGTATCGTCTCAACTTACATATGCATGAGTAGATGTTCTTCGTTTCTTCATGTACGCAATAATTCGACGAAAAATTTCAGAGTTATAAGAAAATGAAGACAAGAATTTTCCTTTCTTAGCCCTAATTGTACTTTTTGTTAGAAATTTATCAGCCACCAATTTAATTACATAGATAACTCTATTTTTCTTGTATTGTAGTACGACTCAATGGCTCTAGAGGATAAATCGAAGAGAAAAAGAAAGAAAGAAAAGAAGTCCAAGAAGAACAAGAAAGCGACGACGGCGACTGCCAATAACAATAAGAAGACCCAATACCTGCCCCTGAGGAAGGTTCCTCTGGCTCTAGCAGAAGAGAAGGAGGTCCACGCCAGGCTGTGTCGGGGAGAGCACCTCAGAGTGAGTGGTGGAAAGGAAGAAAGAATGAAAGAAAGAAAGAACGAAAGAAAAATAGTTTAACTGAAGTGCTCGTTGGCCATAGCTCTCGAGTCACCATTATCAGTTATAAAATGGCTGTTACTTGAAATATAAAATTAATTATATTTTAATTATTTCTAAGCAGACACATTTCGTTCTCGATATTCGTCGTACTTGCTTTATGTGGAATCTGATTTACGTTCAAAATTTTTACTTCAGGTATTCAAAGTTTGCTTGTACGCTTTTGACTCAAAAGCACATATTTTGAATACCTATAGAGATAAAAGTTTTGAACACAAATCATATCGAGCATGAAACAAGTGCGACGTACGTCAAGGACAACCTGTCTCAATAATGTCTCGAACACACATAATAACATAATTAACAGAAAATTTATTCGATTTTTTCTGCTTCAAATGGAATTAAACAATGGTTATGCTACCATGATTAATTCTAAAGTACAATGAAGTATAATTCATTATGTAAACTTGGTAATTTAGAAGCACTATAGCGTGTTTGGCTTGGATAAAAACAATCAACTTGAGAATTTTACTATCAAAGGTAACTGTTGATATTCCTTTTTTGAAGGCTTCCGATAAAGTGTGACATCACCACCTACTGTAAATAAATTCCTTTAGATTTTTATTACGTTTAACAAGGTCAATGAAAAACATTAACATACATTGAACGTACACCTAAAGATAAATTTATAGAACAGGGTGGCCCAAAAGTAAGGTACCCTCACTGATATCGGTAGCACTGATACGTTAACAAATGTTTACGACACAATTTCATGCAAGGATACCTTACTTTTGTGCCGCCCTGTATATTAATTCGCTGCCCTGATGGTACAGAGCCCAAAGGAGGAGTCAGCGCTCCGGTGTTGGTTGGAGCGCCTCGAGTCACCATACCTCCTGCTCATGCCTCTCCGTCTGGAGGAGGTCTCCCTGCAGCCCAGAGTTCTGCTCTACAGGGACTTTCTCACGCCAAAGCAAACCAAGTTCATGATTAAAGAAGCAAGAACGCAGGTCAGTGATTTAGGGTGTCACGGGCGAACTTTAGAGTAAAATTAAGGTCCTAAGTTGCATGGCTGATATTTATTACATGGGACTCCCAGGATTATCCATGTTGAAGGTAAATTCAGTCGACTTTTTGTGGATTGTAAATTTTATTTTCAAACCTTTCGTGTTATTGAATATAGCCCATCATCAGGGGTGACAAGCTGTGCCATTGCTGGGGCTGAGAACATTCAACCCGTATTCTATTTATCAAAATATTTCTTGTAATATATTAAAATAATATTTTTCGTTTAGCATCTTCCTCCCCTTCCCATCTTTGTTCCTGTTTTAGTTCAAGACTTCGTGTTAAATTGACGTTCCGTAGCATAGATACCCACTGTAACCATGTATTGTCGTCAAAAATACACTTCGTCCCCTGATGACTGTTGGACCAAATCCACACGGAAAGCATGGGCTGATCTGAAATTTTTTTGTCTTGCCTTCGTATTAACATGAGTGTTTAATGGTAAGAAGTTGTTCCGGTGCATCAAGGTATCGGTTAATTTTGTTATGATTGTTAATGCTATGAAAGGATTCTTCAATTCTCTTCGGTTTTTGACTCGGTGCAAAATGCTCGTATTTTAGAAATTAAAAGAATGCTATTAATGTCTAGAACGTTGGTCACGAGGGACATCTCATTCTTCTTTCGCACATGATCCTCATGCTCATTGACCCGAGTTTAGAAGTTTCTAGGAGTTTCTCCAATTTAACATGCATCACAATCATTACGATCTATTTTATATGTTAGATCACAATTTTCCTCGAGAGCTCTTATGTCTTTCAATTTAAATAATTCATTTTGAATTTTTTTCTTAGATTTATGTGCTAATTTGATATTAAAAGGCTTTAGGAGCCATTGAACTCTTTCCAAGTATCTTTAAATATATCGTACACTGAAATATTTTGTGGATGTCATTATCTCAGATTGTTGTTATTGATTTTGTGCATTGTTATTGAGCTGCTTGAGATGAAGTGCCGAGTTCGTAATTGAATTTGAAAAATTAATCAGTTCTAGTAGAGGTTTGATGTTTTTAATTTCTTCTTCGTAATTGTCGTCGCTGCAAAATCGTTGCTGCACGAATACAAATGTCGCGCAATCTATTCGCTAACAAGCTACTGCATTGTGCAGTATATGACCATTACAAAGAAGAAATTAATAACGTCAAATCTCTACTGAAACTCAATAATTAGTTCAGCCATGGCTGGAGCAAATCTATACCGAAAGTTTTGGATAATTTGAATTCTGTTGTCTTGCTTAAGTGCTTCCACTGAACGAAAATTGAACCGTCAAGACGTTTACTATTCTCCAAATTAAAAGAATAATTACTTTTTTGAGTAGGACTTAGCGTTCAAGTGGAATAAATTTATACGTTTGGTTAACAGAATAGTATGAGCGGGGGTTATGGAACCACAGGTTCATATATCGGCAAAGTTATATTATTAAAAAACATATCAGATTCATTATTTTCACTTTCAAAAATTGAGAAATTTCTGACCTTCATTCGAAATGCAAGTAATATATAACGTACGTTTCCTGGCATTGATTATAATTTCCACTTTTTTGTTTCCATAATAGCTGTACACTATCCCTTGTAGCTTCTGTTACATATTTGTTACATCGGTCTGTCGTTACGTAGCGATGCAGAAAATTATATTGAATTTTTGAATAGTGATAAGCCGCTGGTACACCATCGTAAATCGTAATTTGAGCTACAGATCAGTAGCACAACCGGTACGGAAAAAAAATTACTCTTCAGTTTTCCCCAAGGCGGCACGGGAAAGTATATAAATTAGCTGTGCCAGCTGAAGGAAATCCTAGAAATTATACACCGAGAATAAATTCACAGGAACAATCTATTTCTTAATCTATTTCAGATGTAATTTTCTATGAATAAAATATTAGGTTCTGAATTTCATAACCGTCATTTGTAATGAAATCTTGGACCGCCCCTACAGCTGCACGGTTCAACTCACGGTAGCTCGGACGGGTACGACGTCAGCATGATACGAGTGAGCATGACGTGAGTGCTTACTTTTATGACAGATAAAATTGGCCGAAGCCTATGGTCTTACTTAACGTCGCCGTCTTTGCTGGTTTGTGTGATCGGTTAATTTGACGTAATTCGTTGTACCGCTAGGATGCTGCGTGGTAATTTATTTGAATCCACCGAGGTAAAAGTTATTATCACTATTTGTATTAAAATTGTCTTAAAAGATAGATTAAGAATATTGAATTGAAAATGAACAGAAAATATCGAAAGATTTGTTTAAGTTGCTCCAGATATTCTACATTGTAATAAAGCCTATTAAGCGGTAGTAGTATCAGATGATTAAAATTTTTCAGCATATTACTGTACGTTCAGTTGACATCACATGATCTAGGAAACTTATTACGTGTTTAACCATTATATACTAACTACTTATTGGTATCATACAACTGAAAGTTCTGATTGACGGTAATTTCACTATTTTGTATACTCCTGACAAATCGCTATTCAATTATTTTTTCGATCTCGCAATATAGTTTGACTTCCCTTGCGTGACTTAAGTGTATTGAGACGATTTGCTGCCGCGCAGAGGGTGGCTGGCGGAGGAGCGCCAGGCCAACGGTCCTCTCCATAAAATAAGTCGCAAGATCGAGGCGGCGACTCTCATGAACGCCGTGCACAGTTCGGACGCTGAGGCCTATCAAGTGAGTTTCGATACTCGACCGTTATGAAATGGGCTATTTGTGAGGCTATGAGCAATTTCTAGCCTGCTATTTATTGTAATTTTACTCAAGTGCTGCGTATACAGCAAGACGCACCACGGCTAGAGTTAGGGAACAATTATCAAGAAAGTTAAGTGGCGTTGTAGTATCAACAACGATGCACTTTTTTTAGACCGTGATGCGTTAACGTTTATCAATGATACAATCTCCTTTGCAATGAAAGGAGAAATAAATGCCAACTCTCAAGGCTGTCCCACACGTTGGAACGCGCAGGTGGCCAATTACGGTATCGGAGGCCTGTACGACGTACACGCCGATGTCGGGGTCTCCAGCGACCGCTCCATGGGTGACAGACTCGGCACATTCCTTATCTACGTAAGTTTCCTTGTCGGGGCATCTAATATCATTTGACGGGACCGATTTGGCTAATTGAACACAAATAGAGATTGTTAGTTTTACGAAATTCAGAACTTGACCCATTCGGTGGTGCATGTTTTGCGTGAAGAAGCTTTCGTTTGGGTTATTATACTATGCAGCATGAAGTAAGTACATTCATTCATAGCGTGCAGACATGGGACTTGAAATACAAGGTACAAATTGGACTTGATCAGGTCAGTAGAGGTCACCTGGCGAGTTTTATTACCACTCTGGACAACACGGAAAATTAATTCATGCAGATGTTTTTATTGAGACGCCAAAAGCCTCATGCTTGAAAATTTTTAGAATTTTATTTTAATATTTTAATTTTAGAAATTTAGCTTAGACTCAATGATTTATTTGGACGAAAGGTCGAAATCAACAGCTTTCACTCGACTTAAAAAATGTAACATAATGCATATTGTACGATTTCGTCCAATAGAAACTTAAAATTAATTTTCCATGTGGGTCAAAAAAAAATTATAATCCACACACTCGGGTGAACATCAATGATGATTTTATGCCCACATCTCTATGCTGACGTGCAATAAAAGACTATGCAATAACAGCACCGCTTTTGCGACTTTTCCCGAGAAATAGAAGCAAAAAATAACTTTTCCTCACCGCTAAATCAAGGCTTTAACTCATTCTTTCTTAGAAATGATTGGGCAAGTCCTGCTCCCACTTTCTCCTCCCCAGTTGAGTGACGTGACAGCAGGGGGCGCCACGGTGTTCCCTGCCCTGGGGGTGAGGGTGCAGCCCCAGCAAGGCACGGCCCTCTTCTGGTACAACCTTCACGACGACGGCCAACGCGACGGCTTACTACGTCACGCCGCCTGCCCGGTCCTGCACGGCTCCAAATGGAGTGAGTAGCTCACAGGCACTCGAGGGTTGTGGTCTATTTAGCTCACAGGGTTCTGCTCTATTTAGCTCACAGAGTTCTGCTCTATTTAGCTCACAGGGTTCTTGTCACGTGTGCACTGGTACTTGGGACATTTACGGCACTTTAAAACTAGCTCAATAGATGCGTGACTTCGGCTGCTTGAGTCCAAATGAGTTTCATACCTTTCTGAGCGTCATAAAGAAATCACGAAATTATGAACTACATGTACTGGATAGCTTCAACCAACAGTTAGACTTCCTAGAACTACTGAACACTGAGTAATGGATCAACATATTTTGTCTCACAATGTAAAGACAATCTCAAATAAATAAACTACTCGAGTTTGATGCAATACTGGTGGGCCCGACACAAACCATAGCTCAACTTAACAATGGATAAATACAGTTGCAAATCCGTTGGACGCTAGTTCGATTATTTCAGCAAGGAAATTCGTTAATGTCATAAAATCTCTACCACACAATCTACGCTGCATCTGTAGTAAGTAAATCAAAACGTTGTTGCAGTCACGACCAAATGGATCCACTACAACGGCCAGTTCCGGAAGAGGCCGTGTTCGCTGTCTCCAGGTGTCCGCTACACATACCCGTGACGTCTGTCAACATCATCGCCCCCTGCCCTTCAATACGTTCGCTACCAGATGACGCACATGTGGTATTTCGCTACTTTGAGTTCATCTGCTGTTTTGCTGTTGAATTGTTCTCATTAGCTCTCACCTCTGACGCACATGTGCGTCTTCGTTGATGGTATGTATGGGCTACAAGTGCTATTACTTTATAGAACCAGTACGATATGGAAAGAAAAACAACTTAAATGCTTATTAACAAAACCATTATGAACCCATGGGACAACGAAACCAACTTTCACTGTGGCTCGATATGTGTCGATCTTCAATCTCTTAACGACCACTTCCCTGGAGACCGGCGTTTTATTCACATAGCCTGTGTAATCGACAGTCACTGTGTAAGTGCAACAACTACGGCGACGAGAATTCTGGGATAATCGAATGAAGGATTAAAACTCCAGCGAAGCGGTCTATCTTGAACATTTTGAAAATATTTGGGCCGTTATGCCCTTTCCACACTGAGGTGCCGTCGCTTTGTGTGCATGGTGTTCTTTCGCATATCCGCGAGCTGTTGAATGAGACCGTTTCCCTCCGCCGTCTGATGATAGTGAGGCAAGGGACGCCTATCAGAGATAGTTTGTAGAAAGTTATCCAGCTTCTTCTTGAAGACGTCCAGGGAACAATCGAACTCTTTCAGATCTCTAGGCAGAGAGTTGAAGAGTCTGGGTCCCATTACGGAAAAAGTCTGTTCATGGCTAGTCCGAACGCTGCCAGCCGCCTTCGCATTGAATGTCGGCAAAACACACATCTTGCCGAAACGAATGTGCTGCTTCAGGCAGTTACAAGTTAAAAATGAACAAATACGAATTTGAATGCTACGTGGCCGTTATACTTCGTAACACTGAAATTTAGTCACTAAGTATCCCACCGCCGGCCTCGATCATCATGAATAGAACACACACAATACGTACAGGTGACCTGGAGCCATAATACAGGACATTTAAACACATTCAAATATTCAGAAGTGCAGCACCGAAAATGTGCTCTAAGATTCTGCAGCTCCCTTCAACTCAAGCTAATTGAGTTTCCGGTACATTTAATTTAAGATTTTATGAAGATTAGAACAGCAATTCAAGCTGAAAAATATCAAGGGTCAGAAAACAAAGAAAGCAGAATTTTGGGAATGACACTCTGTGGCTGCAACGTACAAGTAGGTACCTCCATGTCCAAAGTGGCTCTATCAAAAGGGAGTTGTACGCCTACAGCTTGCATTTCACCTGCATTAATGGACCAGGGCATTGTTTCATGCAAGAGCGTGAAGTTTGTGATAACTTTTTTATAAGTAAAAAATAAAAAGTACTCAATATTCGCAGTTTTATTTTAAGAATGCAAACCTTACACGTACTATTTACACACGAGTAGTAATGCGCATGAAGTGCCGCAGCACTCGGAAAATTTCAGGTAATACTAAAAAGCGCATCAAAACATCAACGTTTTTACCAAAATGCCTTTACATGGCACAAAGGAGTGATATCACCTTGAGATTACCAGATACGAAATTGAATAAGTATCATCAAAACCCCACCGTTTAGCAACTTTTTACATCCCTTTCCTCGCCAGGACAAATCAACTCTTTTATAAAAAAACATTTTTCTTTTTTGGCGGAGTACACTTCGCAAATTTTCGATAATAAAAAGCTTGAAACGAGTTTACTCGACCTTTTTTTTTTTGACATCACACGGTACGAGTCTACCATTCCCGAGGGAACTCAGACATCTAAAGGCGGTCGAGTCACCTGCAAACTACACGCTTTCATTTGGAAACTACCGGGCAAGGGGTCAAGAGTTCCGAAATTATCTTTCAAGCCAAAAACCATCGTCTCAACTAGGGTGCTGCATCAGCGAGACTGAAAATACATCGAAAGTAGGAGTTGAATTGTCATGAATAACATCCGCGTGCTCTCATCTGTTCCATAATCTGTAAAATCTTTTTAAACGAGAGACAATACCAGCAAGTACTACTGCAATACAGTTTTAACCAATCGCCAAGCTTACACCCCACGTCTTGTAGAATGATACTGCAGTGTGTAGCGAAGGGGTATTTCAGAAGAGTGACGACGATATAATTCGTTTGTGTTTTTATTTGCTTAAGGATTCCATCCTACAGGAAAATAATGGTTATAAAACTAACAAAATTTAATTGTAGGTGAACAGACCTACAATAAAATCCGTTGAGCGAAACTCGAATTTTAAAAGAGGAACTACAAATGGAAAGTCCATCAGCATTTCGGAGAATACTGAAAAAAATAGTCCCTCTCAAGCAAATAACGTCGCCGGACCGAAAGCATCGTAAATAAATGTTACAGAATGAGGGTTCTGAAAAGTAAAATTAAACAAAAATGCTGTCCATTAACAAAACGACTAAGCACAAAAAGTATTAGAGCAGCATTTCTAAGGCAGGAAGTCCTACAAGGCTAAGATAACTTTTACGTACACGAATGGCTCTAAAATCCACGAATGTTAAGACTGAAAATAAATCTCTAAATTCAACTGGACTTCATTCTAAAATATGAACTACAACTTTTTTCACGATGTGGGACGACAAGCGTCAACCATTGGACTATTACAATGAAACTTAACGCATTCAACAAAACGCCCCAAGTTTCGGTGGGTTAATAATACATCTGTTCACTGATGACGGTAACTTCCAGGACTCTGAGCAGGGCATATGAACACATTGACGCACATAATCATTCTCAAAGAGAAGATTACGGAACACAGCATTTCAATTTATGCGCTAAAAGTAAGATCAGTCGAGACTCAGCCTTGGATGTGGAGGAACAAGTGAAATTTTCCACTTGATATTTCGAAAATTTCCATTTAAAGGTTCGCGATCAACGGTTACTAAGGATTGTGAAACAATAAGTCAATCAAAACGGATCTTATAAAATTTCCCTTTCGTTTTGCAACGATAGCTCCTGAAGCACAGTGGTTTGCCGTATGCTAAATTTTTCGTTAATACTTCCGAACTAGAATAATTTTTGTGTTCAATATTGGTCTTCAAAACGTGAGGAAATGCTCTTTGGAAAGGAAAATAGACAATAGTATGAAAAAAATTGTTCAGGAATATCTTACATTCTTTTTCTCATGCAACCAAGCTAGACGCTCAATGCAGCGGATATCCTAGTGCATCTTTTTCATGGTCTAGCAAATGTCGCGAGGACTCGAGGAGCTTCAGCAAGAACCTCTGCATCTCCGAACTACCGAAGGCGGAGTAGAGCTGGTGCTGTTCGGAGGCCACAATGTCTGCCAGCTGAATGCACTGCTTGTGGTCGCCCGTACTCGACAGGATGTTCTGCAGCAGCGAACACACCTGGGGAAGGTTCACTTCATGAGGTGCTGGAGCTATAACATCGCAGATGGAACACTGAATTTTACGGTGACCCCACGACAGTTGTTACTATGCTATCGAGAAACAGGGGGTAACAATGCGTAGAAGCAATACGCTTTAAATATTTGTAGATTTTAACAACAAAATGCAACATTAGTGCAATTTTGAGACACTTTTTGAAAAATTTCACCTTTAATTACTACCGGTACTCGTTATTTACACATAGGATAGTTATTTGACAAGTAACCCGTGAAAATGAAGTCAAAACGACAGAACACCACCAGACAGAATAAACTCGAAGAGAGAACTTATGCTGCCATAGAGTTCCTTCACAAGAGCAGAAATCCGAGAAACGAAACAGTAAAGGCGACAAAACATCAAGCTGCAAAATGCAATCAACACCTCAAAAAAATTTCAGTCCCACAATCCAGATTGCGCCGCCACGAGCGACGCTTCTCAGAAGGATAGAAGATGAAGCAGTAATTTCCTTCATAACCTCGAGACTGTAATTACCTTGTGCTTATTTGATTTATTATATAGATGCTTATGTACTACCACATTCAGGTTAAAGGTAAGAGCAAACGCATTCTTAATGAATTTAAGTAACAACATTCTAGTATTGCCATTTGAGTAATGACATGAAGAATCACGTAACCACAGATGAAAAGTTAAATGGAATCTGAGCACAAGGCAGTCGACTCAATTGCTTATAATAATGATGTTTCCAAACAGTGAACTTCGCAGCAATGAGAAAAATTTCACCGATACACGTGCAAATCAAAAGGGGATGGATAATCTCCGAATGGTAACTATGGAGCTATTGGCAAACACACCTATGCATAATGGTAAGTAGGTAATACCTGGGTTTGGGACACATCCTGATCAGATCAATTGCTGACCAGAAAACAACAGAACGAAGATAAAACCTACAAATTTTCACACCTCAGCACATTTCCGAATCAGGGGGATGCCCGAAAACAAATTAGATAATTACAAAAAGTCAGGCTCCGGAATTTGGCATTCTGGCACGGAGTTTGGCACTGGCACTACACAGGCCACGTTACAGCTGAAACAAAACTTACTGGATCTCACATATTTCTCTACCGCTTTTGTTTGTGGCGGACATTCTTGTATATTCATAGATGTACGTCGGGCTGTCCAGAGCTCTTCTAACTGAATTAACGCCTAGCTCTGCTTGTCACAGCTACCTTCATAATCATTTTCACCCAACGCCGATCATTCTCAATACGTTCATCACTAGCCAATCCATCCACTCAAGAAACATATCCATGGCATTTTCTTACTTTTCACACTATCAAATCATAGAATTTTAATCATGCTTCTCTAACCGGTTTTCTCTTAGCTATTGTCAGTCAGTCTCAAAATTCTCAAATGCAATTAGAAAGAACAACCGCACTCTAAACCACAAGCAACACAACCAAGAGTGCTGAAGCTAAGTGATGTTACTTGAGGGATATAGATGGAGCGCAGGGTGGACAGCTGATGGTTCCTGTCGGGCTCTCTGGCCGCTATGTCAGGCGGCAGGTGCTGCAGGCGGCTGCTGTTGCGGTCGCCGCTCTGAGGTATAAAGGGGCGACTGAGGGATACTGCAGTTTTCAATTCTCCTTCACACTTCAGAAATAAATATTCATTTAAGCTCCAATCGAAAAATGCACATTTCGAAAGCAATGTGTGGAACTGTTATCGGCCAAGTATCAAACTTATAGAAACAGAGCTGCTTGGGCATAGATGTGAAAAGGACATGAATTACGTCTAGGTTACTGCACGAGCCAATTTAAATGGAGTCAACTCCTTGAACTTAAAGTCGTAGCTTCATTAAATTTTTCTTCAACGTTATAGAAAGATAATTTTCAGACATAAAAGGAAACTTTTATTGTCTTTTAAGGGTAAAAATTTGTTCGGTATCCTTAAGAAAAACAGACTGGTGAAAAAGAAAGTGACAATTAACGCGAGTACGTAAATTCTTTCCGCTTTTAACAAATAGCAAAGAAAAACCTGCAACAGAGATCTCAGTAGCCGAGAGGCGTAGACGACACCCACCTGAAGGGGCTCTTGGTGGGGGAGGGGAGTGGGATCGACGAGCCATCCTCCGTCGGGGAAGAGCAGCACATTGTACAGCCGCTCGCACGCAAGCTGGAGGGCAAGTGAACACGGGTGAGAAAAGCAACACAATTGAAACGAAGACTAGCCATCGCAACATAACACACTGGACTACGCATTATTCCATTGCAACTCATCATTCAAAAGTACGGGGTAGTCAAAAACCAGATAGCGCAGTCGGTAAGGGGTTATTAGCGTACCAAGTTCTCATAATGATTGCAGATGCAGTACCTAATGTCTCAGGTAGATGCATCTTGCTGCGTCTTGTGGGTCGTCCAAGTAGTAGAGGTAGTGGTAATGATAGCAGCGCTTCAGTAGTTGTTGTAGTTGTAGTGGTAGTGAAAGCAGCGCTTCAGAAAAGAAGCAAAGTGGGCACGAAAGAAGTCCCGAAGGCCTATCCAAAGCTGAGGTAGCCTAGTAGTGCTCCCCTGGGGGTGCTAGTCCCCATAGCACACGATAGACAAACTTAACTAACGTACCTCTATTGCCTATGGCCTATCCTAGGCCCTCTGAGGGGTGGGTCATCCCAACAATTCGCAATTGTGTAATGGTTCAATAAATATAAGGTTTCAATACAAATCAATGAAACAGCTATTTAATTTGGTTTACAAAAAAAGGTAATTTGTAAAGGTAACATTCCCTTTCCAAAGTCTCACTGATGTACGGTAGCTGCCGCGTATTGTATTTTAGAGTCGACCACCAGATTAATCACAGGTCTTTTAGTTGTAGGAGTCGTTCAATGTAGAGACTGGGTAAATAGCTTAAAATACGAATAGATTAAGGTAGGCTTATGCAATTCCTAGGCTACACAGTTCAAAAAAGGTCATTAGGGATCGGTGAATGTCTACATAATGTAGAGCTGAAATTCAGAGGTTATCAGCCTCATATCTAAATGAGGAGGAATGAAGACACTCCCCAGTCTCATTTGAAACAGCGCAGATGCAAATAGGTCATTAGATGTGCAACTTCACATCTAATTGATCATTAATAAAGACGTCACCATTTCAAACCGCGCTGAAGTATGACAGCCACGAACCAACCTTAGTTAGCCTATCGAGTGCGGTTTGCCACTTGTCTAGGGCGGTTTGGTGCTGGAGGAGGGCGTGGTCGTGGGCGATCTGCTCCTGGAAGGTGGGCGAGGGCGGCAGTGGTGTTGGGGACGAAGGCTTCTGCTGGTGAAAGTGGTCGAACCAGTCGCTGAAGCACTCCTGCGCGGACTGGACACACAAAACAGTCAAATTCAACCCTTTCCTTTGTTAGTTTTTAGTACACGCAGGGAAGATGATCGGTTCATGCCAAAAAATAGAAATGAAGAGAAAGGGAGAATAGAAATGAGCGAAAATTAATTCTAATGAAGTTGACATTACAATATGTTTTATTTTCGAGGATGTATAATTCATGATAAGATGCAAGGACGAGCAAATTCTCACTTGTGCACCCGGGTGCAGTTGTGTATGTAGGGTTAAATATTCTTTACCCAAGCATTCCATGACCATATGAAAATCAGCTACCGACCACGACCGGGATCTTCTGCATAAAAAGCAACCACGCTACTACCGCGACCCAGATATTCCAGGAGAGATCGTTCAAACTAGCACGAAACTTTTTTCTGACTCAAAGGTTTGGCGAGTTTACTCAGGTTGAAACAAGCTAAATAAAAACTTAACTAGTCCTTGCCGAGGAAATGGTTCAACAATAAAAAAGTAGCAACAAAAAACTCATTTCCCTTAAAGAAGAGTTGCTGGCTTACAATTATCAAGAATTACCGTCAACAAAGAGGCTTCACGCGTCTTAAAACAAAAATATCCGTGAAGTTGTTAACAGCAAGTAGCAGCACCTTTTTCAGACGGCAGCATGTCGGGAATTTGACCAAAATGCAAGACCGATAAATATCTTGGAAGACTCACGAGGAACGTCTTGATGCAGAGGTACTCCCTAACAGCAGCCTCCACTTCGGGGGACTGGTTGTTATCCTCATCATCGTCCCCTCCACTGCCCACCAGCGCCAGGGTGTCGCTTGGCAGCTGAAATAGACGCGAAGTCAAACTTCATAACTATATTGAACACACCTCTACTGGCGGAGAGTACACAATTAGCAAATATTTTGCAGGATAGGACATTTTAATTTCCAATTACGGAACACTTTTTAGCTTCACTCACAAAAGCTTCGCAGTAAACAAGATTTAAGAGCAGCAGTAAGAGGTCCTAAAATATTCCCTAACTCGTATAACTATAAACTGACACCTTTCTAGCTTCATCTCGAATTGCATGCTACAATTAATGAATGCACAGTGTAGAAACTCAAACGCAGCTGATGAGTGTCAACCTTATCCATGGTGGTGTTGGCAGCAGAGATCTTCCTGGCAATGAGGAAGGTGCGCACGAGGGCGAGCGCCTGCACGAGCGCCTCCTTGCGCAGGGCGTCGTCGAAGAGCAGCCAGTCGAGGCCGGCGATCTTGATACGGTCGCCCTGGCCAGTCTCGCCCACCAGCCCGTCCCCGTCGCTCAGACTTGCTGATGGACTCAACCTTCACCACACATGAAATACTCCGTTTAGACATATTAATTTAACGGAGTCAACAGCAAGCCTCATCCCTTTAAGCACAATCGTTACTCATGCATCTAAAGATGGATATTTAGAAAGTAGAAAACTAGTAATGCACTTGATATAAGTTTAAGATCAATTTCATGTGCATCTAAATTTAAAAGGATAATAATGCGCATTCACCAGAGTGAAGCATTTTCTCGAGCAAAATTATAACGATTGAGCAGCAGTAAGTCATTGACGGCAAATTGTAATTTACAAAATTTACGAATAGATTAACTTACTGCAGATATGAATCACAAGCGTGATGATTGCAGTGAAAGACAAAAATTTTGATGCGTGCAACAATGGTTAACCGACCAGATGATCATATCGGTAATAGTTGTAACAACGAAAGTCAAGTTTTAGCATGCAATGACGACTGATCACCTCAATCGTTGAAACAACGAAAAATCAAGTTGCGTGCAATGACGATTAATCGCTCTAGAGACGATTGCAGTAACATTAGTTGAGACAGAAAGAAAGTCTAGAGGCGCACAATGAGGGTTGCCCGACCTGATGATGGCAGTGGTGGTGGTGGCAATAGCGTGGACGTCGAGCCCGACGGTCTGTGCGAGGTGGAGGGCGTGGCGCCGCTGCGGAGGGTCGCTGATGTTGAGCAGGAAGCCAGCGTAGCAGGACACCTGCTGCATCTCTGGCAGCATCGCCGTGTACCACGCCACCTGCTCCACGTCGCCGCGCTCGATCGAGGCCTGCCCAAACCGGCCAAATTAAAATACTTTCTATGGGATGACTCCAAATGACTCACGATTAGAAATGAACCATTCGAAAATAATTTGTTTAATGTTTCTACTTACCATTGCCGAACCAAACGCACAGACTGACGCACTACGCACAGTCTGATCAGAGCATACTGTGTTTTTCATCATCAGGTCTTGTGTTCTGCCGACGTTCAATGCGAGGGCGGCAGGCAGCTTTCGGACTAGACATGCACAGTCGTTCTCCGTAATGGGACCCAGACTCTTCAACTCTCTGCCTAAAGATCTGAGAGAAAGCGATGGTTCCCTGGACGTCTTCAAGACGAAGTTGGATAACTTTCTACAAACTATCCCTGATAGGCGTCCCTTGCATCACCATTATCAGACGGCGGAGGGAAACGGTCTCGTTCAACAGCTTGCCGATATGCGAAGGCACACCATGCACACAAAGTGGTGGCACCTCAGTGTGGCCCGGGCGTGAAGGCCCAAACATCTTCAAGGTATTCAAAGTATATTCAACCAGAAAAAGAGCTTGATAATCACGTACAATTCATATACAGATTCATCAGACAGTTCAGTGATGCGACATAAAAAAAACATACGCGTAACCTCAGCTATTCGCAAACTCAATCTTTGTCTAACATTTCTGACACCAAAAATCTTTTAAACGATCCTCTATCTTTCATTTATGATCCTATATCTTTCATAAATTGAGGAATAAGTAGCTAAGCAGTAGGAATAGTAGTAGTGGTACAGATTGCAGCGCTTTAGTGACTGACATGTTGCACCGAAAAAGGATGGACCATTTAGCATGGACTGCAGAAAATAAGGCATCTATGCGCAAAACGCGTTTCCACATAAAACCACACATATATACTCGTCACTGCAGCACTGAGCTGACGAGGAAGCGTTGATACAAACATGAATCCAAATTTGTGAGAGCGTACCAGTGCAGGTACCTACCTTGACACACGCGTGCAGCACGGCACTGGCAGCATCCTCCTGTTCAGGGGTGACAATTCTGTAGATGCGCCTGAGCACCAGCAGGAGGTGCGTGAGACAGCGCAGCAAGTGGGGGGCGAGCCCGTCGCTCAGCCAGAGCTTGGCGGCCGCCAGCAGGCCGTCCATATCGTCCAGGATCAGGTACTTGCACATGAGGTAGTACGGATTCTTGAGCTCACTTGCCGTGCATGACTTCTCCACACTGCTGAATACGCTCTCCACGCTCATCCTGCAACGTGCGAGAGCGTGAGTACAGCGGCAGCAGCTTATGCAATAACCGATGGAATGGTAGATCTCCAAAATATTTCAGAAGCATGTACTTAATTATTTATTATTAGTTAATTTACAGCTCCCTAGCTACATGGAATGCGATCTCATGAGAGCGAAAAAAAGGAGCCATTTAGTATGGACTTTAAAACACGTGGAATCTATGCACAGGTGTGTTCCCACGCGAGATTCCCTGCTCATAGGAACACCAAGTTAAGAAAGAAGAGGAAGAAAAGGTGAAGAATAATGAGCAGAGAAGCCATGAAAAAAGAAAAAAGCAGAGTGGGCACGAAAGATAGAAGCCCTGAAGACCTAGCTATAGCTGAGGTAACCAGACAGTGCCCCCAGGGGATGCCAGTCCCTTATAATGAAGAAACAATAAATGTAGAAACTAACCTTCAGAAAATTTAAAATTGCGCTCGTTGATTTTTTTAAAGGATTCTTCCCTGCGGGCAACGCTGCTAAACTTTACAGTAAACTTATTTTAGCCCAAAGTAAGAGACAAATATTCACCTTCTCTGAAAATTTGAGCAATTGCTAACATTGGTAGAATAGGAAGAGCAATTTTAAAATTAAACAGTTCCAAATTCTACTCCCTGTTTGAGGTCCGGCAAAAAAAAACGGAAGCAACATATTCCATAAGAATTAGTATTAATCTATTTGGATATCAGAAATTACAAGTAAAACTATTAAAACAAAACCATTCAAAAAATAGCGCACATAAAGTTCAAGTTTTAAGTGTATTTAAGAAATTTCCACCTCTGCTCAGGGTAGTTCTTGGGCAGCGGCACGAGCGTTCTGCGTCGGGACTGGGCGTGCGAGAATCTCAACCTCTCCTCGACCCTCTGGTCGACCATGGCCTTGAAGTGCGCCCACAGCAGATCCTCCCAGTCCTGGCACACGAGCTTCATGACCCCCAGGTTGCCGCACACGGAGGCGTACAGCGCCCGCTGGTACTGCGGCAGGCGGCAGTCCTCTGACGCACGCCACGCCAGCAGCTTCCACACGTCTCTGGGCACGAGCAGCAAGCGCGAGTTAGAGGACATTGCAAGATACAGGATGGTGTCCCGGGTGCGTTTAAAATCGCTACACAGGGCGCCCCCGTAAAGTGTGTACATCGAGGTTAAATATTAATTACTAGCGCCCCCATGCGTCAGAATTGAAGGAAAACCGCTAGTGAAATACTTCAACTTTCTGTATCACTATTGTGGACGGCCTACTCTGACACAACGTCGCTGATAGGAAACACGTACCCGAGAATTCGGATTCCTGATCTTTCTCCTATCTTATCTCTTCAGCATTTAAATAAATGGTTACACATCCATAAATAATGAATATACTGTATAAACTTGGCATATTATTATGCAGTATAGATAGATTTCATGCATCTGCAGATTATTCTACCTCATCTAGAAGTAGTAGTAGCAGGCCATTGATAACTGCCGTTTCAGGATCTCAGTCTATCACGCATCGAAAAAACACAAATTTCGTAACGGTGTTCAGGAATTGCAGAGGTTCTGATACATTTCAAAGAGGGTGAGCGTTATAGAAGATTAAAAAGAGATCTTAGCTCTTGAACTCTTAGCATTTTGGGGCTTGCACCCCACAAAGATGTCTAAAAAGGATAAGGTCCCAGCACGCCAACACTATAACTTGAGAAGAGAGGTGACACATTTCCAAAATATCTCCCAAGATGTTTGGCGACAAGATCTCCCGGCAGGGGCTTCGAAATCATCTCATGCAATGAACTCGGAGCTCGGGCCATCACAGTAGAACTACAAAGGTTGAAGAGAGATGCTATATTTCATCAATTGATCCGCACTGGTATAAGAAAAATCGAAGGGTATCCGTTTTGAACTTTTGTTTTGGGTATTCTGTGAGCATTCCTCGAAGAGTATCTACAGGGTTCACATTCCAAAGTGCAAGACATTCAGCGAGAAGATGAAGCACTGAGAGCGATACGTGACATA
>VOMN01040515.1:0-10750 GCA_014899125.1 Orchestia grillus
TAGGGAAGTTGTGATGGTCTGCTCGCCCTAATAGGGAAGTTGTGATGATTTGCTAGCCTAATAGGGAAGTTGTAGAAGAGTTTGGCTCTGGGTGTACCAGGATGGTTGGAGGGGAATTAGATTAGATTGGGACTAGAAGTAAATAGGAAGATTGCCCTTAAAGCATTTAATGCTTGAGCAGGAAAATTGGTAAATGATACTTTATCGGATTATCGTAACTCGCGATAAGCCATTACTCGTTTTGCCTGTCAGGCGCCATGCTTCATGCTCCAGGGCCGACCTTTCAAGTTGGATTCCTCGACACAACTTGACGGCTTATGTACTTGACGACTTTATATTGAAGAATGGTTTGCTTTCTGTCTATGTTATCAGACGAGAAAACCAACATCTTCTTTCGTAACGTGAGAAAAATGGTAACTGTGATGCAGAAATTTGCAAAACGTTCTGGTATAAAATAACCGAATCTCCTATATCCTTTGTTTCCACAAAAATCTGTAAGCTAAGTTTCCTTGTGAACAGTCGTGTTACCGACGCCTTCAAAGCTACCTTGTTACCAACAAAGCGAGACCTTCGGATGCAGGGAACCTTTTGTTTTCATCGAAATACGCAGGATTCCTCGACGCAAATGGCACCATTTGTCGGACTTGAAGCTGCTTGCTGCAAGTCCTCAGCGGTCCCCCAGGGCCTGTTTTGACGCCCAGGCTCAAGTTTCATTAAGTGGCATCCGTCTTTCGAGAACTGGGAGAGCAAATAGCACCCCAAAAATACCTGCCCTTGGTCTTCCCTGCGACGCAGACGACGGCACGATCTGAGCGACGCGTAAACCCTTCTCGCAGAGCACGCCGGAGATTTTGAAAGCTGGGCGACAAATTGAAGATGATCCCCTGAGTTATTTCTTGCGCATTTTGAAGGATGGGCTCCTGGAAATCGTCCAATCTTGCTCCGATGTTGGTTTAGTGGGGATTAGTCGAACTTTTAAGCAAAATGCAAACGAATTATTTTCGATTTCGACCGTTGTTCGTGATGTTGTCTGGGAATGTAGAGACCGTTGTTCGACGGTCGCCCCCTGTAACTCTTTCATTATATTGTTCTATTGTTCGAAGAGAAGTACCCTGGTTCCATCTGGAAGGTTCATTGCTTAGCAAATCAGTTCAGTCATATCCAGTCACAATAGATGAAGCAAATTGTTCCGCACTTTCTTTCCTAAAATGATACTTCATGAAATGATTTGAACGTTTTTGGAAGTAAATTTATTTGTCTACATGTTTTCCATCCGCATCTCAAACTCTTATTTGATTCGTGATTTTTGTGACATCCGTGACTAGAATTCGGTTATCACACAACACAGAATCTAAACTCTAGAATAGGATTTTTGCCTTTTATTCCTTTACCCTTGAATTGCAAAGACGGTATTGACGAATGCATTCAAATGAATTTTTTTTTGTTAGCATCTAATCCTTCACGAGTTAGGGTTAAGCATCTGAAAAGTTCCAAGAAAGTTCGAACTTGATAAGCGAGACTTGCTATTACAAAAGTTTCAATGAAAAAGTTTCAATGAACAGTGAATCATATCGTCGTTGCTATCGCAACGTCAGAATAGTGAATATTCTGGAAATTTATACTGAGATAAAAGTTATCTGGAATAAAATTAGGTTTACTGTGTTTAAATACCCTATTGTTTACTCGAGTATGCAGTTAAATAGTTTCCTTCATATTAGCTAAAGTTTGTTAACTATGAATTCATATCGATTTTCATAAGTTCAATAAATATAAATTCCTAATAACCATGCAAATTAGCTCCTCGAAAATTTTCATTATATAATTAAGGTCATGAATTATTGTTATACTTACTTATTATTTACTGTATTTCATGAGAAGCCAACTATTTAATGTTTGATATATTTTATATGCCAATTTTTTAATATTTATTATGCAACACCTGTAAATTCTATAAAATTTGTGGTATATCATTCGTCAATTCTTTGATTTTTGCTATATATTATACGTCCATTCTTTGATATTTTCTATATATCAAAAGTTAATTCTTTAATGTTTGTTATGTATCTTATGGCAATTTTTTAATATTTGTTATATATCTTATGTCACTTCTTTAATATTTTCTATAATTCTTTTATCAATTCTTTAATGTTTGCTGTATATCTTATGTCAATTCTTCAATATCTGCAATAAATCATACGTCAATTTTTTAACACATGCTAAATATCATGTGCCAATTTTTCAATATGTACCCATTTTAATGAAATGACGATGCTGTAAAATTTGTAAAATTTCCTCCAGTGGATCGATTCAGATTTCATAGCATTTTCCCAACAAATTCCAATTATATAATCAGTGTACGATCTTGAATGCAGTTTCCTACACTGGGAGCAGCTGTGTGCCTCCAACACAGCAATGAGTCTCGTAATTTTGTGCCAAGTTTCCCCGGACGGCGGCGCGGGAGAAAGATTGCTGAGTAGTGACTTCAAATCAGAGCCAATTAAGGTTGATCTGCGACAACGGTATTTTGAGATCAGACCTGATCGAGGAAGATCTAGTGAAGACGATAAGAGCGCTAAGCGATTTGTTTCCATTCTCGAGGTGCAATTTTAGCTACGAAAGCTTTTAAGGACGCCCTGGGGAGGAATCGGTTCCCAACTGGGAGGATAGAACCTACTTCCGCTCGCCGTGACACGGGTTCTCGATAGCCATCTCGGGAAATGCGTTGTCTGACTCAACTAAAGGGCGTTCGTGTTGAATTAACTTTTGAAAATCGTCCTAAAACTCATTTTTGCGGAGTTGAGATGCTTTTAGCTCTGTATATAAAACGCGTAGTTTGGAAAAAAGTTTGTGTTGTGCGAAATTTTATGATTCTTTGGGCTTTCTAAACAAGGTTTTCCCCTAGGAAACAATCGGGTTGGACGTGTTGCAATTGTAAATTAATAAAAAAAATTATTATTGAGTAAAGCATACTCTGTTCACATATGAATTTAATATTGATTACCTGTGGAAATAGCTGTAATGCAATTATGGTATCTTAGCGGCAATAAACAAATATATTACTCTTCAGTTGATCAAAAACCATCTCCAGACTATCTAGTATACTGAAGAAAATTACAATCCACTATTCGTGTAAAAAAATTGTTGAAACACGAACTGGATTTATCGGCTTATAATCTAGTGCTACAGAGCACAGATGATGATTTCAACAACTGCCTGGCAAGATGGCTGCTGAGCGTGCTTTATTCTTGCTAGTGTATGTATTATTCTTCCGTAACAACGGACAAAAGTTTTCTATAATCCTTGCTACGCAAATATTTTTAGTATCGTCACACGATAAAGGTGTATCCGACGTGCAATGATATACGAATCCTTTGTTCGTGTGAACTAAAACATTTCATTACTTATATATAGGTAATCGTGTCCTTAGGTGTCTTGTCTTAACACGTTCGTTGTCACCGCGAGAGTTACCTTCGCTGTTCCATGCCGTCATGATTATTTTTATTGATAAGCATCTAAATTGTATTTTTCTTATCGCAGTGGTTCTACCAAGTGGAAGCACTTGTAGGCCGTACACAATCAACGAAGACGCACATGTACGTCAGAGGCAAGGGGTAATGATTTCAACCAAACCTAACTGAATACCAGTTGTGCTGAAAGTAGCTAAGTACCACAGGACGCACATGTACGTCATGTGGCAGCGGACCTGTTAACCATTATATTCTATTATCTCTACCCGGTATTTTAATGAAAAAATGAAGTCTGACAACTTAAATACAAATTCAATTCGAATACGAGAGAAATGCGGCGTGCAGGTTGAAAATCAAGAAATATTTTTGGGTCTAACCGAAATTGTTCTGCATGATAGTTGTATGAAATTGGAATTACATTCACCGAATAAAGCAGACCGTGCGGGACTGTGTGGTGCCTGAATGACGTAAGATGCGATCGGTCCTACGTGAAGTCCTAACTCTTTCCATGGCTGATCTCCTCAGTCCTGTGTCACTGGTGAGCGTTTTCGATGACTGAGAAAATCAGTCCCACACACTGAAGGGTTAATATAAATCCTTTGGGGTCAATCTTAGAAGCTAAATTGTTACGGTGAATTGTTTGTAATAAATTTATAGAATATTTTGTGCGACGGAAATTTTGTTTTCTTCTGCTGAAAAAAAAATCTAGAGACGAAGCTTTTTTCAGCCTCTGAAGCAGTTTGGAATTATACTCCAATGTTTTTTTTTTTTGAACTGAGAGCAACCTTCACCATTTCTGGCAGGATTCAGAATAATTTATTCATATCGTTGTTGAAATACAAGCTGTAGTAAACGTTTTTATCGGCACGGTGGATCTACACGACAGGAGCTTGTGTGGGTTCCAATGAAACTATAAAATTTCCTGAAATGCGCTGATCAATTTAGAATTTTATTTTTATTGCTCTTTTTTTTTCTTTTTGACGCGACCAGCGGTACCAGAAGTAAACACTGATGGCAACTTCTGCGCATTAGAATCGTTGGAATTTGGAGGGAATGAAATGAATTTTCTGTCATCATTTGACCTTCAGTGAACGCATGCAGAGCAAGCGGCTGATACAGTCGATGCTCACGAATCTTCAAATGACTCGTTGCCTTAGAGGTAACGTGTCCCAGAGAAATTTCTTGAAAATCGTGTGGCTAAATGTGTCTACCTGAAAAAAGGTAGTTCTGTCTCAAAAGCATGCACATTATGAGGAAAATAATTAATATCAGAAGTGCTGAGCGATCTGACTCGGACGAAACTCTAGCGGAGCTGCACCACCACAGCTCTGCAGGAGCTGTAGCTCAAATAGGCCTAGGCCACAGGCGCGGACAGGCCTGGACGCCCTTGTGTGGACTGCAACCGCGCGGCAGGAGCAAGGGCGTCAAAAGGGATTCAATTTAAGGTACATTTTGTGCCGCTCAGGGCATCGACTTCCACAGAAAGTGATAACACCGAGTTACAGAATTTCACTTCAGTCTCGTTACAACCATGATTGGCCAGTTTTTTGTAAATATGCAGAATGATAAAATTGTAATAATTTTAATGCCAGAATTATGCTTCTGTAGTCAGATGTATTAATTTTCAAAATTGTTTTATTACGATATCATTCGAATACTAAACTTAACACAAGTCAAGGACTTGTCTTACCCATTACTCAGAATATATAGGTAGTGTCTGCCCTGATTGTTATGTATACTAATTGTTACATGAATGCCTCTTCTACGACAAATTCGAAGAGTAATTCAACATTATGATGGTTCTTATGATTATAAAGCTAAAGCTAGGAACTGTTCTATGCACCGATATGTCTATTTAGGGTGCCTCACTAGGGGGCAGGCACGTCATCAGCGCTCTACACGCACGTTGCAAAAGCAAAGTTTCTTAAGAATAATGGGCATATTTTATTGTTTTCCGTAAAAAGAGTTTATAAATAACACTTAACCAATTTCTTTAATTTGGATCATTCTTTTCTAATTTATAATGAATAATTTTAATTTAGAGTGACGCATCTCGCCTGGGAGCAAAGCGCTGCCAGTCAGCCACTGAAACTGCGGAGTAAATTCCGTAGACTTCAATGGATTCTACCAGCTCTCCTGTATCTTTTTCCAGGAGGGGAAATGTGCCTCAAGAATTTATTTCAAGAAAAGAAAGTAAACGTAGAGTATACAGTCCAGTGGATAAAATAATTTCTCGGAAGGGAACGGACTTGTGTTTATTTTGATCTTACAGCAAGAGGGCATTCTTTCTGAAGAAAAAGGAATCCTGAAAGGGGAAATGCATTTGCACAATGCGAAATACGAGTACACCTTGTCACTCCTGCACCACTTCCGTAAAGTCTGATGCACACTTTAGCAAAAGAAAAGCGTGTTCCTTTGAACACAAATGTAAGACGATGAAATTGGGTGGGGTATTGAAATGAGAGAAGCTCGTAGATCTGTGAGAGCCTTGTACTTGTGCAATTACTGGCGCTGACGAGAGAGTCCGAGTGTGTGACGTGTGCCGGTCAAGATGTTCTGTTTCGCTTTGCATTTTTTTTTGAGCTTAGGTGCGCTCATCTCATTGCTAAAATTGCTAAGAAAAAACACACGTATCGTTAAAGATGTGCTGTTTGACAACGATAGGTCACATGTAAAGTTTTTACAGGGGCGCGACTGCTTGACTTACACTTTCATATCTAAGAAACTTTAACGTTGCATGAGAATGTAAGACTTTTTCATTTGTTCACTGCAATTTTTGGCTTGTGGTAGAAAGTTCTACTCTAAATTTGACAAATTACTTAACCCTATTAGGGTACCTCAGCTTTAGATAGGCGTTCGGGACTTCTGTCTTTCGTGCCCACTTTGCTTCCTTCCATTTTCATTCCTTCTTCGCTATTTCTTATTTGTCTTTTCTTGCTCTTCCTTCTTAACTTGCTGTTAATATGCGCAGGGGATCTTGTGTGGGAACACACAACTGTGCATAGAATCCCCGTTCTCCTAAGTCCATGCTAAATGGTCCCTACTCTTTCGGTGCGAGATAGACTGAGTTACTGAAGCGATGCTTTCACTACCACTACAACTACAACAACTACAACCCTGTGGGTGCTTAGTTACCCATTGACTTAGCTGTTAAGAAAAGAACATCATTAAACAGGTGATCATTTTCCGGCATTAATGGTTGACAAGGATCCAAGGGTATCATACCAAACTGCATTTGTACGTAAAAAATCTGAATTTCACTCGTAATGAGCGAAATTTAGTGATAGATGTAGGTTTGGCCGAGGCGCTGTTGATAAATGCAAATGATGAATAGTTAAAAAATGCGAAGTGATCTGTGGGTTATATTTGAAAATTGCACGTCTGGATTTCTTGTAGCTACTTTATATGAAAATATTTTATAACAGCGGAATGAACGTATCTTCGTGAGAAAGTCGAAACCTATTTTTTTCTTATATGATTTATTTCGGGTTATTTCATGATCGAGAGGCCATGAAAGTCTAATGGACAATGGATGTTTCAAGATAATTTCATTCACCAAAGCCAGTCGAGTTTCTCCTCATCGTTGTTTTGCAAGAAAGAAGATGAAATCATAGCCTAATAGTCAAGGGGGATGAGCTCGATAAGATTGTTTAGGGTAATTTAATTAATTCCGTTTACAAAACCCTGCCCTCTAGTCGCTTATCAGCTTTGGTCACGAACTTAAACTTCAAATTGGTTGCAATTGTGGGTCAAATTAAAGCACATGGATGGTTCTATGAGACATGTTTTCATGCTTCGTGCTTAGGAAGCAACATTGAGTCTAATGTCGAGCATATCTAGCCGTTTGAAAGGCAACATTGGGTCTGTTGTCGAGCAGATGTGGCCGTTTAAAAAGCAACATTGGGTCTGTTGTCGAGCAGATCTGGCCGTTTAAAAGGCAACATTGGGTCTGTTGTCGAGCTGATCTGGCCGTTTAAAAGGCAAGACATTCAACGCACGCGTTGCCTAGATAGGCCTACTGCTTAAGGATGCAAAGCAGTCTCTCTCGAAGTCTGGCTGAGCGCTTGCATGTTGCCTCATACATTTATTAACCTTGCCCTCAGTTGGCATTTTTTGCTCATTGAAACGTCAAGGTATTTTATTTTCCTGGTCACCGAGTAAGCGAAACTTGATGGTCGACTGCAGTTCTCTCGAGAAACGTCTTTGTTTGTGATAGCCAAAGCTGGATTCGACCGCAGACAATTGGCTTGCGATGAATTTCTAATTCATGGTAAATTGTTTTTTCCCCCAAATGTAATGCGGGACCTCTTGCACACCAGCGCTGATACTCTTTCGTTATGGTCAAGTTAGACTGCATGTTGGCTTGAGACTGCCTAAGCCGCATGAAATGTGATCCAAAGTAAGCGAAGGAAAGAAAAGGGACTAATTAGTGTGAACCACAGAAAATGGGGAATTTATGCACTAGGTGTGTTCCCACCCAGGGTCTCCTGTGCATGAAAGCTGTAAGTTAAGAATGAAGAGGGAGAAAAGACAAGGAATTGATAGTGAAGAAAGAGTGAAAATTGTAAGACGCAAAGTGGGCTCAAAAGATAGAAGTCTCGCAGGCCCATCTATTGTTGAGGTTACCTAACAGTTCTCTAGGGACATCAGTCCCTGTAGCTTTCAAAAACAAAACCTAACTAACCTCACCTAACTTAACCTAATTAACCTCACCCTACTGTCTGTCCCATTAGCCCGTGAGGTTTTTTCTTAAGGAAAATCTTATTAAGTAATAAGAATACATATTCCATGAGAGTAATGTAAGCCTTTGTATTTTTGTTCATGGTTGAAGCCATGGTGAATATGACTTCAACTCGTTGCGACCCGAACAAAGGATTAGGCTATGCTTGCTAAAAAGACAAATTCTTACACAAGTGTTGGCACATTGAAGATAAACAATATTGGAAGTTAATCGGCCAAAAGTGGTACCTAGACCTGCAGTTTCAGGTTACGACAGCCCTAGAGGCCTGCACAGTTAACACGTTGACTCCGATTCTCCACACAGGGAAAATTACACGCCGACAAATATTTCTACTGTGTATATGAAATTGAAGGATTTTTGTTTCACAAATTTGGTTATTCTATTAATTATCTTTCTAATCAGATTGATGAACACTAATTTGATCTTATTCGATTGATGAACAATTTGAAGAAAACTCGAAAATTTGTATTTCGAGTGGCTGGGCTCACAGGGCCGAGCGTTCTTCCAGTAAGAAGTTCGTTGTTTATTTTGGTGCTTCTGACTGGAGTTTTCCTGTGTGAACGCGTGTGGTGCTCAGGGCGGGAGTGCGAGCATTGATCGCATTGATGCGGCAACGGTAAATATCAGGAGCATGAGTGGAAAAGTGTATGGAATGGTAGGAACTTGAATGTGAAAGTGTATGGAATGGTAGGAACTTGAACGTGAAAGTGTATGGAATGGTAGGAATTTGAATGTGAAAGTGTATGGAATGGTGATAGCATAAATGCAAAAATCAATGCAATGGTACAAACTTTGAATGTAAAATGTCTGAAGTGGTACAAGTATGAATTGAAAATTTATAGAGTGGAAGGAGATCGAATGAAAATTATATGAAAATGCAAACACATTAATTAAATAAAAGCTGATGTGCTGCAATGGCAGAGTCGGAAACGTGTAAAATGGTTGGAGCACGAGGAAAAAGTACTTCAGAAAGGCTTGGAGTATGGAAGTCATGAATTCAACTAATAGTAGAAGTTTGAATATGAAGACCGCAACTAATGGTAGGAACATGATTGCAGGGGACTCAGATAATGGTAGGAATATGAGTGTAATTGACTCAGCTAATGGTAGGAATATGAGCGTAAAGGGCACAGCTAATGGTAGGAATATGAGTGTAAAAGACACAGCTAATGGTAGGAATATGATTGTTTGGAACGTCCCAGGTGGTATGAGCATGAATGGAAGGAACTTAATTAATGGTATGAGTATTAATATATGGAATCCGGTTAACGGTAGGAATAGGAATATGCAGGGAAATTGTAAGATCATTCATGGTGAGGGAATCCTAAAGAGTTATTCCCCTTGAAAGTTGGATTAGGAAACGAGCAAAAGTAAAAAAACGAAGGCATTAAAGAAACACAGCCGGTAATATTTTCAAAATTTAAAATCTTCTTTCTGTACTGCACTTTCGTTGCAAATAATGTCGCTCGTGGTAGGCCTGCCCTGGTAGGCCCGCCGCATGACTTGTTAAATATTCCCATGTTACTCATTATGAATTAAATTTTTACTTTCAGTCGCTCTATAAGCCCTGCGGTACCCAGGAGTTTATCTCCATTTGACGCCAAATTCAAAGGTTGAGGACAGGGCTCCATTGTGAAGTGATGACGAAGCTACCTCAGAATATCGTGTGTCAGTTTTTCTCAAAAGAAATTCTTCCAAATTAAATCATCGTGATTAATTTGGATTTTCAGTAATTCTTCTTTTAAAAGTTACATATTACTCACTCAAAAGATAGCATAGTATCTAAAACGTATTTTAGTCAACCATACACAAACCTCGAGATAATGAGCCCCCCCAAGCCTTAGCCTCTGCGGCACACCGCCGGTCGCTTCGAAATCGACCAATTCCTGCATCACTCCAGCGTTGAAGCACCAGAAGCTGATGCTCGAGCTGGGGATTTTTGGGGACCGACCGGCCGCTGTATCAACTGGGCGCGAGTCCCGTTATACTGGGCCTCTCTAATTACTATCCTCAACAAACAGCTCGTGTTGACCTGGACGGAAAAGCCGGGTGGTCAATCTAAGCCGCTCCAAGGGACAAAATGAAGCCCAGATTCACCTGCGCGTCGCACGGCCTACCCACCTGGGGAGGGGATGCCGCCTCGCACTTGGCAGGTTTTGCTTCTTTAACGCGTCACTGTGCAGTCTGTACGTGGCTGTTTGAGCACTCAATTTGCGGGGTGTGAATTGACAATTTCTTTTACGTTTAGACGGTCAGTCGTGGTCTTTATGATCGCTAAATATGATTTTTCCATGAGTTTTTTTTTAATAAAGCCCCCCACCTACAACCAAATCGTTAGAAACGTTAATTTGATTAATTAACTTACAATGGTTAAGTTCAATCAATTGACGTGAATGCAAATTGGCGAAATTCTAAGCGTGTGCCACCACACGCCACCTGTGACGGCCACTCTAGCCACCACACGAGCATGGACAACGGTACTCGCCATTGTGGGACTTAGTGCGGAATTGTTTTTCTTTGCTTATAAAGTGAAGGAGGAAAC
>VOMN01040517.1:0-15383 GCA_014899125.1 Orchestia grillus
TTCCCCAAAAACATTATTTTTTAACATATTCCTAATTTCGTCACATTTCTTTTTAAAATGGGAAGCATCCTCCTTTTCCATTTTTAATTCATCATTTTAAAATGTTGTTCTCCCTTTTGATTTCATTTTCATATAAATTATAAAATCTAGTAGGCTTCTTAAAAATACTATTATGGAAGCCTAAGAACGGTTACTCATCAGTACATCTCTGTACCTCATATCATTTCATGTATTTTTTGTAGTTCTACATGTTGTGCGTCGATAATTTACTTCGTACCTGAAATTATTTGAGAAGTGGTCTCTCAACAGCCAGTCGTACATGCAGTACGTCACATTGCAGTACACAGCCGTAGCTGCAGTACATGCGGCTGCTTGCTGCCTTCAGCGGTTGGCAGCTCCGGGTCAGTAGTCTAAAGTCCAACGGCCCATGAGGTAAAATGCCGACGCACGCATTATTGATCTGCTTGCACTCAGGCATGAGGTGTCGAGGGTCCAGGACGAGGCAACTATGAACTCTTCTCTTTGAAAGAACATCCGTAATGATTAAACCTTTATTTTGCTAATTTGTGAATTTTTAAGGAGCTTCACGCGTAAGATGAACGGCTGAAACAACGTACATAAACGGGTGCATCTTCAATAATTAAACCCGATAAGATCCAGTTTTCTGACTGGACTTTGTGCTTTAGGATTGAGGTGTGACCCACGCTTGCCTATCCTTCGAACACGGCACCTTTGCGGGCTGGACACATCGTCTGAACGTGAGTTGCCTACCTGAAATAGAATCTTCTTGTGAATCTTTGAAATAAAGCGGATTTCCGTATTCCAGTCTTTTCTTTCCGTGGCTATGAAAAATAATCTCAAAAATAAGTATCAACAATTGAGAAAGCAGTATTAGTAACTAACGCCCCTCCATTCAATTTCCAGTTTCTAGCTACGGTTGTCAGAGTCGTAAAGATTCACATGCCCTGCCTGCTATACCCGTTACTGCAGCAGCGACTTGCCACCACCTTGTACATTTCTCTTGGAAGGAACGACGACGAGACGCTTGGCCTCGCATCTTGCGAGCTTCTTGAGTTTGTCAGGCTCGAGGCGGTGCGGAGCTGGCGGGGCTGAGAGCTCAGCGCTGACGGAGCCTCTGTGCGTGAAGGGGGCCTAGATCCCCTCTCGACTTGAGGTGTCCACGTGCTTGACTTGTATCATTCATGTGGTCGACTTGCATCATCCACGTGTTCTACTGAGGCGTCCACGCGCTCGACTTGCATCATCCGCGTGCCCGACGTAGAGATTCTTGCTGGGCTTCAACCTACAAAAAGCGATGTCATTCATCTCAATTTTTTATACGTTCATAATTGTTTTTTATTGAAACAGTTTTGGGCTTCGTTCTCGTTATCCAGATCTTGAACGAGACTGAACATTTATCGCATTCTAATGAACATGTTGCTCGCTCTACGAAAAGAATATCCGAATACTAAGATTATACCAACTAAAAAGTCCGTTGATTGTTTTGTTATCCATCGGTGTTGAGTTCTGCTAAAATCGTCCCTATCACTCGGATAATTTATTCGTAATTACAAATGGGCTCACGATTTCTGTTCTGCCCACGCTCACGTCACTCAAGTTGACCCAGATCTCAGGTTTGCAGAGCTGCAGCCCTGACGCCCTGTGGGTTGAACACAAGCCTGTCCGTTGTCTTCAACTTATCGTGCTTTTGACTTCGATTTATTTTGCGTTTAACTTCAATTTATTTTGCGTTTAACTTCAATTTATTTTGCGTTTGACTTCAATTTATTTTGCGTTTAACTTCAATTTATTTTGCGTTTAGCTTCAATTTATCTTCATTTATTGTATTATCAAATCGTATTGTCGCTCATTCTCCTTATGAAAGTGGTAAAATAAAAGCTCACCGAAGAAAGAATTTGTCATGGGCTGCTAATATAATGTAGGAACTCCACGGGCACGATTAATGGCTGCAATTCTGCACGGCATTGAGCCTACTAGTGTCCTAATGTACATTTGGTCGATTTTAAACCACTCTTGCATCATCTGAACTCGTAGTACGGTCACTGTACTTGGACGATCTTCTCGACGTCTGTCTTGTCTTTCTAGGTGGTCCTACAAATTTTTATTGGAGTCATGTCTGAATGACTGTCACGCAAATTGATTCCAGTTAAGCCCAATGCACCCGGTAGTTGTTATCCTGAAAGGTTGTCAAACCAACGGGCCTTTCTGTATTCAGGTATTGTGCAAATGGCAAATCATGGTTATCTAGAAGCTCAACCTAGCCATGCTGGTTCAATTTGATGGAAACCTCAACTGAAGGACCCACTTCTGTGTAGTTGAAACAGCGCCGAACAGGGCATAGCCTTCTTGTATTGCCCCTTGCAGACAGGCTTCGTTGAAGGTTTCGCGAGGTCTTCGATGAACACGACGACGGACATCGTTCCTATAGAGATAGAATCGTGATTCACCTGACAACACGACACTCTCCATCAGGGGAGTGTCCATTCTTTTACAGTCCAATGCGCCTGAGTTGGGCCCAGTTTAAATGAGTGGTATTGTGGGCAGGATGTTAACATCAGCCGTTTATGAGCCTTCTCGACCGTTTCACCTTTTCTTGCTGTCGTCACATCTTTGTGGAGCAACTAAGAAGCAAGGCTATACCTTACGAGCTCTGAATGATGACTTATGCATGTTCAGTACTTGCATATTACATAAACTTTCGTCGTAGTTTTGGAAACCGATTGATGATAGTAGTACATAACTGGAGCTCGAAAAATAATAGGCGACTAATTTCACGTTCGAGGAGCTTGTATATATATATATATATAAGCACAAGAGATGGTGCTATGTTTATTATTTGAACAGGAGGTGATCCTAAGTCGGGTTCATCTAATACTAATGCACGTATTTATACTAATGATCATACAATGTAGGCAATCCCAAAACCATCTAATTTGTTTTCTTATGTTTTTCAACGTTTTTTTGCGAATTGAATATTTTTACCTCCTACTCTCTAAAAATATGTTATTGAGAATGGACTAATGTTCGAAAATTTGCAATATTGTATTTCTGAGTTACATTTTTCATCAACTTCATTATATACATGCTCAAAACGCAAAATAATTGTTCTTAATATCACTTTCACGATAGGCTATGATATATATGTAGGTTACCGGGCACATAACGTATGAGATTTTTCAGTACTTCCACGTTGATGTTATACTTGGATCAAGAACATGCACTATTGTGTGCGTTAAAAGATTTAGTACCACATTGGGAGCATCGAATTATCATCATTGGTAGTAGCGGAGTGAGACCTAAATAACTGCTGCCCAGGGAAGAGTTATAACCCAAGACCCTTAACATAAAAAGTGGAAGCAAAGGTTACAGTCAAAAGAACGTGGACATTTTAGAAGTCGTATTTCATACTGGATTTTCATTGAATTTTTCATTTGTGTCACGTATGAATAAGTGAGATGATGAAGTAATCTTGGTTACAATAAATGATAAAATTCTTAGCAGAGGTGGTGAGTTAATATTGGGTGCGTGATATACATATTATTTTTATCCATGAGATATAACAAATCATCGAGCAGATAAAATAATGGTTGTATTTATGGGGTGATGGAACTGTTCTATCACAGGCTACGTGGGACGACCGAGCGCTTAATCTGTTGAAATAACGTTACTTGTGACCTGGTTACAAACTCTACCTACGTCCGTATCTCTTATGTTGATAACGCGCATCTCGATGTGTCTAGCGTGATAGCTTATCTAGACGCGGAGCAATGCTTCCGTACCTGATTACAGCGAGTTTTTCTTACTTTTGTATCGCCTCTTTGCTCTCGTTTTCAAGCGTACGTACATAGGCTCTGTAAAACTGAAGAGCAATTTCAGAGTTCAAGCCTTGGGTCAACCAGAAAATGATGTATTATTTTTAAATTGTTGCAGGCGCGTTACCGGAAATAGTTTTTCATATTTAAAATTTGAAAACTGATATTCTAGTTCAAGTTTTTGCAGTTTACGTTCAGTTTTTTTATGATAACATCTTTTGTTTAGCTTTCATATTTATCAATGACGACTCAATTCATGGCCGTGATCTTCAAATTAGCGCTACTTCTGCAGCACAAGTTTACAGTGCTCTAAGCCCTGCCATCTGAGTAAAGGGCAAATATTTATTTGCCATTCATATATTACTCTCTCAAAAGTCTTTTTTGTTTCATTGATACCTCTAACATAAATCCGCCCATCATAGTATTGTTCCCACGAAAATCTTGTCGTGGTGTCACCAGTGCCTGGAACTGATATCTGCCATTTATGACATCGCTCTCATGCAAGAGGTCGACGGTGTCGGCTGTGGGAGCTCCATCAGACTGCTACTGAGTTCAGAAAAAGTTAAAATACCAATATTATTCCGAGTGTGATTTGTGAGCAATTTGGTCTATTTTGCGGTCTGTTTTCCTGGTCGAGTCAGGGATTGAAATGTTTTCTACTGAAAAGTACAGCGAAATTTCTTCGCGGAATTCATTTATTTGCTGCAGAGTTTATTTCTGGTGATTAACACCCTGTCCTAAATTTCTGACAGTTCAATATAGCATTAACTCTGTGATCGCTTTCATATTGAAGGAAGGGCATCTTTTTACACTGCTATCAGAAACATCGACCCTCTAATTCTTAGTTTAATTAATCGCGGTATAGCGGCAGCCTCTTCGAACGAGATAGCGCAGCGTTGTCAAAAATTGTTGTCATATTCTTCGCAGCATTCGTATAAATGTATGTTGTTAGTGTGTGATTGCTTAAGTGCATATTTCATGAACACCGCTTGAAAAAAAATGAAAAATTGCCGAATTTTCTGTCGTTTCTCCGCGAAATACTTTTGCTTGTGCACTGACTGGGCTTGTTGAACTACTCATGTTAACCTTTGTTGTAACAAGGTAGTTTGTGCTCACTATGCCGTCATGTTGCGATCTCTGCATGTAGTCATCAGTTTACTTACGAGATGTTGACATGTTGAGTCGTCTTTAATGTCATGATAAGTGGATGCATCGGGCTTATTTGCAGCGGAGGAGATTTAAATTTGACGCTGCAAATGAGCTCCTCAACTCGCATGACAGCCGATCAAATCTAAGAAAGAACTGAAACTTACTGCATTCAAATTCAGCACTTTGCGGACGCTGAATAAGTGATTGCGAAGCTAGCAAAAAATCACAAACCGTGAATTGAATAAACAAATTAGTATGTTCAAAATTTATGACCGTCTTGTGAACTTTCAAATGGGACTTTCATCCATAAGAAGTGCGTTCCTTGCAACATCGTGAACGTTTCTGATGTAAGTTCAATTCTCGCTACATAATGTTGCGCATCCTGAAGCCTTCAGCTGTAATCAAATGCGTAACATAATACTAAACATCATGGACGGCTCAGTCACAAATATTAGTTAATAACACTGTTCATTCTGACGGCAGGTACTGGTTACATACATAATGGTGCACATCAAGAAAGCTCCAGTACGGTGGTGGTGTAGGCGAGAGGCACTTCGTTACTCCAGGTTAAATTGAGGGTTGACTTCGGTTAATCCAGCACCCGTCAGCTCAGACTGTCTTGGGTTGACGGGTTTATGTTTTGGGAATTTTACTCTCATTCTTAAAAAATTAATTTTACTTCCGTGTATAAATACTAATTTTATTTTACTCTATAATATTATATATCTATAATATGTATAAAATATGCTTATTTACTTACGAGAAAGTAACTTCCTAACTGTGAGTGTTACGTCATCGTTAATTTTACAGAAGTGATTACCTATTATTTATTGAATACCAAATCAATCAACACTCACAGGTATGATGCGCACACATTTTGGATACATCTACCTACATAAATATTTCATGCTTCAAGGAGGTGAGAAGAACGTCTAGCTAACCATGATTTTTTGGCTGACTGAGCTGATAAACATCTGTACTTAGCATTGAAGAAATTTTTTTGCAAAGCGAAATGAGAAAATTATGTTGGGTACAATCAATCATAAAACTCTAAGCAATGGAGGTGAGATAGGATTAGGTACGTGAATTGATGTACTATTTTGTACATGCGATTTAAAACATTGTGTGCTTAAAATAATGGTTGTACTATGGGGTGTGAGAACTGTCTTATCAGTGGCTATATAAAATAATCGAGCGCTCTATCTGATGAAATTACGTACAGTAACCCGTGATTTTATCATAAGTTCCATCATACGTCCATATCTCTGAAGCTGAAAACGCGCTTTTTGATGTGCCCTCTTATACCTGGACCTCAGGGTGCGTTCTTATTCCAGCCTGTCATGCTGTGAGAAGACGTTGACATGACCGCACTGTGTTGAGTTCGTCATATTCACTTTAATTAACATAGACAACTGTGTGTTGAGTTCGTCATGTTCACTTTGACATAGACAACTGTGTGTTGAGTACGTCATGTTCACTTTAACATAGACAACTGTGTGTTGAGTTCGTCATGTTCACTTTGACATAGACAACTGTGTGTTGAGTTCGTCATGTTCACTTTGACATAGACAACTGTGTGTTGAGTTCGTCATGTTCACTTTGACATAGACAACTGTGTGTTGAGTTCGTCATGTTCACTTTGGCATAGACAACTGTGTGTTGAGTCCGACGTGTGAACTCCGACGTTCACAAGGCGACACCGCGCCTGTAATCGCCGTTTATCTGCCCAGCGTCATATCCTGCTCTCTGGGCTCGAATATAAACATGAACACACCAAAGGATGCGTCAGCTGACCGCGATAACGTTCGTCTTCTGATTCGCTGCTCTGGGCACAGCGGAATTTCCGTGGAATTATTCAATTTTAATGTTTCAATCGTGAGATCTTGTGCCATCTTTGAATATTCTGAAAAATCTAGTCGCGTCTATCAGAACTGAATTTTACGTGATCGATCTCGAGCGTAAAAATGCTATTTTGGATTTTTACTTGCCGCAGCAGGACCTGAGCTTGTATTGTCTTGCACTGGTGCATACAAATTTTGTTCTTTTGGTTGTGTGAGCACATAAAAAATTGTACGTCTCCCGTGCAATTGTCTTGAGGTTACGGGGACCGTCCTGTGAAATTTTGTTCAAAGGTTTGAAACTGTTATTCGATTGTAAAACGTTCTTTGATGCGTACTTTATAACATATCAAAATTTTAAAACTATACCTGCAAAACTGACTGCGCTTTAGGCTAAGAAAGAGAAAAATATAATCATGTTGAAGTAACATTTATATTATATACCTTTAAAGGGTGCATTATTATTTTATAAAATCAATTTAAAATGTTTCTACCCACGTGCTGTACCTGCTGCACTGCACACACGGGTGCATGTAATAGCAGAGAGCTTACACTCGCCTCAGAGCAGCTCAGTCTGTGATCCCGCTTCAAATTCTTCCCCCCTACCCCTCCCCATCCTCATATGGTGCTGCAGTCTCAACACATGGCGAATATTATTCTAAATTGATTGTATAATGTATAAAATTCTTCTTTTGCTGGTAGTTCGTTCGGAACCTCGTAAAAATGAGACTTTTTTCATTTATTTGCTCCTCAAAAACGTGTTGTTCTGACTTCAAGGCGAATCACCTTACAGTTTCCGCCTACAATATTGACGTGTAGCTCATTCAGCCGGAATTTCAATGTCAACCTAAACTGTTGAACGATATTTCCTTCATCTGTAAACTTGAACAATTATTCGCAAAAATTTGAGAAAAATTGTGAACTTTTTACGGGTTGGGATAAAAATTATTATTTTTTTTAAATTGGTCAAGATTTTGTGATCTCTGCGTTGCATCACACACAATACGACTAAATCCATTCTTGTGGAAAAAATGCGTGACGCGACTTTTTTTGAAAATTCTACGAAATATATTCATATTTTCAACACATTTTTCCGAGACGTAGATCGAGAACAACAGCAGGATGAAAATATGTTACTTTCAGCGAGTCACATAAGTGTGTCAAATGTGAAATGATCCATTCCGCGGGAAAAAAAGTTGGTTCTGCCCCCGAACGGTTTCCTCATGCAACTCAGCGCCGGCGTCTCTCAACGTCTCCTAATTTTCAGGAGCCAAGCAAGCATATCGCGCTGTTGTTTCCGCTTGGAAGCTACCCAGAATTATTTGCTTGTGTTAGTTTGAATATTTTATTATTTTTGTGCTTAAATTTTGAAGCCAACATTCCGGGGAAACGTACAAGATCTTCTAACCTGACTTATAACAATCTTTTAGTCGTTTGTGATGCAACACTGCACTCACTTGAACTGAACTGAACAAAGCAAAGCTGGTGATGGAAAAATGAAAAAATGCATCGCTCGTTATAACAATATGATTAATTAATGAAATCAGCCCTGTTATAATATTTTATTTAAAATATTTCGCTGCGCTAACGATCCGAGACTGGCTCGCCCCAGGATCACGTGGGGCCTCGCTGCACGCTGAGGAGCGCTGTCCTGGCGAGTTGCTGAGATCGAGCAACTCCCTCTGATGCGCCGCCCTCCCTAGTTCCCCCTAGTGCGTCCCATGCGGCATTCAGACTCATAGGTTCTGATGTGGCCCCCCTCTAGCTATATCTCTAATGTGTCCCATGAGGCCCTCAGCCACACGTATCCTGATGTGGCCCTCCTCTAGCTATATCTCTAGTGTATCCCATGAGGCCCTCAGCCACACGTATCCTTCACGAGGCGTTATTCCTATTGACTACCTGCCCAATAAGGAACGGCGCCCTCCATCACTCGTCTATTTTATTGGTGTATTGCCAGTGTTGGTACAATAATTTGTGCGTTGCACGTACTGCAATAGTAGTAAGTGTAACGAAGCCAAGTAATAGCGTAACGAAGCCGCTTGGTCACTGCTTCCTATACTTTTGTTGTCACGGCCTCGAAAAAACTACATTGCTGAAACAACTGATATGTAAATAAGATTCAGGAGGTAAAAAACATGAAAACATTTTTTGAGTTAATCAAAGCAACATATAGGCTCACGCAAATATGTTTGCTGTTTGATTATGTTTCTTGTCCCAAACGACCGAATCGTTGCTGTAAATAAGTCGAATACCTCAGTTGGAGAAGCTCTGACTTTCGTTATATGACCGGCTTCTGTGACCTGAAACTTGAAGCCTTCATTGAGGACAGCCGAGCGTGACGTCACGGGGCGGGTGTTCTTATATTCCGTCGCTCGCTATTTGTAGAGACTGAAGTGCTCCTAAGTGTTTTGCGGTGCCAAGTGAACTCGCTCGCCTACGCCCCCATGTGGCACTGCCACACCGCATGTTTTGCCTCTGAGGCTCTGGCGGGAGTCTCGCTACATCTCGAGCGTCGCTGCAGCGCAGTTACCTGTTCGCTCTGCGCGAATGGTCGACCAGCAGGAGCAGCGGGAGTAGAATAGGCAGCATGAGCGGCATAAACAGCGTAATCAACAAGTATAGAGCGACACACGTGAAGAAATTCTCGCTCTTAATTTCTACTCCTGGCGAAGCAGATCATAAAAGTCCCACAATCTCCTGCGGCGGATGTTTGCTCAGCGAGAATGTACGACAAATTTTAGACCCTGTGACGTTCTTCGATCATGTGCTCGTGGCGCACTGTTTCTTGGCGATATTTTGTCGGTACATCGAAAAAAATGTTGCGTTTTGTGCGTCGTTTTGTAAATCTATCGCACTTACGAGGAGCGGAGCAGGGCGAAGACGTTTGTGCCTCGTCTTCTGTTTGGCGGCTCAGATTTTTGCCTGCATTTGCTACCTGACGCAAGCTCTCTCATCAGGTGCATTGCGGCCTGTGTTTTCAAGTGCATTTTCGCCTTCTCTTGGCACCTGACGCATGCTCTCATAAGGCGCAAGGTAACGCGGGTTCGTGCCGGAAATTATCAATTACTGTCTTCGTAGTTCGAGTTTCTGTTAATTATTTTGGAACATCTCTCAATGTACATCGAAGAAGAGCCTAATTTAGATCGGAATTCATACCTGCTATTATCTCTATTTCAAGCATTTCTCCGACCTTGTTTAGAGAGTGGAGTAATTTAAGGTCACACCATTTTGAGACTGTTGTCGTTATCTGGTGTTTTCACTTGTTCCAGTCCTATTTTTAATTTCTTAATTTCTGTCGAGTATATTTCTCAAGATAACACTTACTGTAGATAGATTTTTGTGCAATGCAGAAGTAAACACCAGAATATCAAGGATATTTTAGCTCTACTAGGATTGCTGTACATATTCAAGATCATTAATTACATATTATTGCAACATTTTCCCTACTTTTCTCTAACGCCGATACTGGGTTCACGTAGGTTTCAAGCAATTTATCGCAATTTAATACCACAAGCGTTACATCTATTAAATACTATTCCAATGGGCATATTTAGTTGTAGCTATTTGGGCTCGTTAATTCCATGTGCGTCCCGGTGCGAGAGGTCATTATTGCTGGCGTGAAGGCCTTTCTATCCAGTATAACTTTTCAGCCGGAGCATCTACAATTATATAGAAGTTTCTCCGCACGAGTATCAATTTTATCAACTATTTTATGAATTTATCGATGGGGCATCGAGAAAGCTTGACAGAGCAGGCTGCTCGACCGCTGCAGCGACGTGTCGAGATGCGGAGTCAGGTCGTTATCTCGCGCTCATCCGTTCGGCACATCCGTCGAACCGAGCGTTGCCGCGGGTCCTTGAAGGACCTGCACCGATACTTTGCGGTTCTGCTGCCTACGTCACTGGGGCCAGCACTCCACACCAGCGAGCGATAAGACGTGTGCCAAACTGCGGTCGCGGCGAGCAGCGGGATGAGTGCCGCCGGGAGGACCGGCAATTGTCCCCGCTTTGTTTGTTCAAACGGCGTGAAAATTTCATATCCAAGTTATCCCATAGCATTAAAATAGCGCGTTTAAGGTGTGATGTTCATCATGAGGCGTGACACATTGTTTGTCTTCTGTGTTTGCGAGGCTCATGTTAATGTATGATTGTGTAAAGAAGAGCAGATTGGCAACTGATGTTTAATTCGCGCTATAATTACCGCGATCTTACTGAGCGTCGTGCCTTTGAGTCCATGTATCATACCACGAGTCAATAGTACCATGAGAATTAGATGAATTAAGGACATGAACATCACGAGACCGATGGTAGCAACATCAAGAAAGAGTGGCGGGAAGCACCGAGCTACGAACCTTGGAAAAAACTGAAATTCAAGAAGACTTCGTAGCAGAAGAGACGACTCGGTGCGAGTGTTGACACCGTGCTCCTCTCGTGCAAAATATGCCTCAGGGCACGTGAGTTTGGTTGAGTGTGAGTGCCTCGGATGACGACGCAGCTGCGGGCAAGGGTGTAGTGCATGAGCTGCTGCGCAGCGCTGGTGGCAGCTGTAGACAACCGGATTTGTGGGATTTGTGTTGTGCCGTGTTGGGCTGTTTGTTGTGCCATGCTGTGCCTTGTGGGGGCTGTTTGTTGTGCTTTTGAGGTTGTTTGTTGTGTCTTTTGGAGCTGTTAGTTGTGCCTGGTGGTGCTGTTTGTTTTGCCTTGTGTGGCTGTTAGTCTTGCCTTGAGGTGCTGTTTGTTAACTCATTTGTGGCTATGTTGTTATTTATCGCTGCCTATGCTCGTCACTGCTGATCATGTGGCCTACATCACATTTACAGCTGTTTTTATCTTTCAACTGAATACACATCTTTCCAGGCAATTTTTTCTAACTAGTTTTTTGCTGTAAGTGTTCAAACTTCTGACGCGGGACTCACAAGCAGTCTCTTAGGCGAGTGCTTTACGAGGCCGTTAGCTTCATTGCTTACGAGCTTTCGGTGCCGTGTAGCACTGAGTGTTCCCAGTATTCGAAGTATTTCGAGTATTCCGACGACGAAAATAAAGATACAACCACCCGATGTACTGCCGCGCTAGCGCTGCTGCGTTCACCTAGACTCGCGGGGCCAATCCTTGGTAAACCGTGCAGTGTTGCGCGCTGGCAACAATCCGTGAAGACCTTCACGTCTCGGGAAAGATTTGAAATAATTGCGCTGAAGTCAATTTAAGTGAAAATTGAAAACTGGCAATCGTTGAAATGAAAATTTCTTCACGAATTGCTTAAGTCGTATACATTTCTTCCTGGCAAAAGTGTTTTTTTCCTGACTTCTAAGGAAAAAGTGTTTGCGCAAAAGTATTTCTTTGAATAAAAATAAAACACGTGCGCCATGTGGCTTTAATTTTGTGTGTGAGGACCGTGTTGGCAGGAGGGGCCCGTGCTCATCACCAGCGCCGCCCGCTCCTTAATTGGCTGGAGAGCGATGAGAGGGGCCCACCTGTGGCTTGTGGGCCCCGCTGGGTCAGGGGGTGTTTATGTAACTGGGTCAGGAGGTCCCCAACTGGGCTAAGGAGTCCCTAACTGGGTTAAGGGCTCTCTAACTGGGTCAGAGGGTTCCTAACTGAGTCAGGAGGTGTATGTTTAATTGGGTCAGAGGGTTGCTAACTGGGTTAGAGGCTCCCTAACTGGGAGCCTCTACGCGAGACTTGTCACGTGCCAGTTAACAATTATTGCGTTGCACGTAACATGTTTCGTGTTGCAGCTAACATGTCTCGTGCTTGAAATTAACATATCTCGTGCTACAGGTAACAAGTCTCGTGTTGCAGGTAAGATGCAGTCATGATGCAGTTGTGGCACCTCAGCAGCTGGGCCGTGGGGGTTGCCGTCGTCCTCCTCATGTCGACGCCAGCAAGTGAGCTCTACGGTCCCCTACTATCGATTTCTTTTCTCTGGCTGAAGATTCGTGCGTTGCACAGGTTTTTGTTATTTTCACGCATTCGTGGAAATGAAAGCTGCTTATTTATTGTTAGTTTGCACTGTTTTTTTATTTTTATTTTGAAGTGTTTTGTGCGTTTTTTCTCTTGAATAATCTCTTCTATCTACTTCCTTCTCCGTCTCTGCTCCCTGACGGGTTTGATTTGCGCACCACAGTGTGTAGGCGTCGTCCAAAAACTTATCCTATTCCAACTTAGTTCTGTTCCACATCATCATAGTCCTGCTTCATACCAACTTAGTTCTGCTTGTATCAATCTGTGGTGCTGTAGGCCTACTTGTGGCGCTTGTCTTGCGGTGCTGTAGGCCTACTTGTGGCGCTTGTCTTGCAGTGCTGTAGGCCTACTTGTGGCGCTGGTCTTGCGGTGCTGTAGATCTACTTGTGGGCGCTGGTCTTGCGGTTCTGTAGGCCTATTTGTGGCGCTTGTCGTGTAGTTTCCCACATCAAAAAAACTCCGCTCATTTCTTAAAATTTCAACGCAAGCTTCAAAATAAAATTTTCTCCACGGCTAATTTTGAAATTATTTTCATATGATGCATGTACTCGTACTTGCGTTTGTTACATTCAATATTCAAGGGATATAATAAGAACACGGAGGTTAATGCGAAGTAGAAACTCTGACCGTTATCTTCACAAACTGAACAATAAGGAAAAGAATCAGTCTTTGTCGTAGAAAGTGGTTTCTCTTTCCCCAAATCATGACCACAAGAAAGATTTTGAAGTCGTTTAGTGAAACTTGCATCTACTTGCTTCAATAGTAATTGATAAATAGTGGTGGTTCTAAATATATGTATATCAATTAATAAACGCAAAGGCTTAGTTCAGTTCTTGACCCCAACATGAAAAGCTTAACGTCAGCTTAAATAGTCGCTTCAGTGTTGCGTGTTTCACAAGCACGGATTCTGTTCATGCAATTTGGTTTGCAGAACTCAACGGAAAGATGACCTTTGAGTTCCTATTTCAATGTCACTTCTAGTTAATTTCGTAACGCAGCGTTTGCCTTTCAGAGACCCAGTCATGCGCTCGTCCCCCGGTCATCAGGGAGGCAGACAGCGAAGGGTCCTACAGCTTCCTAACGAAGTCGGAGGGCGCGGTGCTGGTGCTGCGCTGCGAAGGCGATGCCCCTGTAGACTGGATCGTGGACCCGGTGAGACGCGTGTGAGGTTTTGATGTCCAGGGGCCAAAATTTCGCTGACTCTTGCACATGAGATTTTTAGCGCATGTTTATCGCTGGCCGTTTGTTTCTCAGATTGCGGTGAGAATTGTTTTTCGTGGTCTAGTATTATAAAGAAATTACAGTATTTTTAATAAGCTCCCCTTGACAAAAAATTAGTCACCTGCTACTAATATGGTGTAGGATCTCTACGAGCACAAATAATGGCAGCAATTCTGCGCGGCATTGAGTCTACAAGTGTTCTCATGTACGTCTGGTCGATTTGAAACCGCTCTTTTGCATCAATTGATCTCGAAGTATGGCCACAGTACGTGGACGATCTTCTGAACGTCTAACTTATTCTCGGTGATCCAACGTATTTTCTATTGGGTTCATGTCTGGGGACATAGCTGGCCAATCTAAATGGCTGACGTATCCTGAATGACTGCCATACCAATTAATGACAGTTCCAACCCGATGCGCCAGCCAGTTGACATTTTGAAAGATAGGTAAAGCAACATACCTTTCTTCATTCAGATATTGTGTTGTGCAAATGGCATAACTTGGTTATCTAGCAGCTCAATGTAGCCATGTTGGTTCAGTTTGACGGATACCACAACTAGAAGGCTCACTTTTGCGTAGTTGAAGCAGCCCTAGAACATGACAGATCCTCCTCCTCCTCCTTGTATCGTCCCTTGCATACAGACTTCGTTGAAGGCGAGACAGAATCGTGATTCATCTGTTCACATGATACTTCTCCACTCCACTACAGTTCAACGTACAACTGCTTTGGCCTAGTTTAAACGAGTGATATCTTGAATATCTTGAAAATGCTTGGGCCGCTATGCCCTGGCCACACTGGGGGGCCGCCGGTTTGTGTGCATGGTGTCCCTTCGCATATCTGCGAGCTGTTGAAGGAGACCGTTTCCCTCCGCCGTCTGATGATATTGTAGGCTAAGTTTCCGTCGGCCATTTACGAGCCACTCTGCTCCATATATCCATTGCATGGAGTTCTCAAAGAAGAGTTCGTTCAGAAACAGCACGAGAAGGGCCATCATTGACGATTTGCAGCAGTTCCATCCTGGATTCCGTGTGTCCTGTCAACAATTCCGGACACAAGGTGGCAAAATTTTCTTTCAACCACAATTTTGCCTTGAATTGCCGTATGTAACGAATTGTTTCCATTGTTGGTAGACTCGCTTAACAGTGTGGCATGAAACAACAGAGAATTCCGCTACTTCCTTCACGAGGTGTTCCTTAGTCCGAGTAAATGCGCAATAGCTTCTTTTTACAATTCTGAGTCGTCTCGATTTAGTCCCATTGTTGTAGAGCAACTGGCCCAAGCGGTGACCTAAATCTCTATGGAAAAATTTCTGCCCAATTCCGTCCCTAATATCATGTCACTAGAAATTGTAGTAAATTAGTACTTCCTTATTACTCAC
>VOMN01040523.1:0-12529 GCA_014899125.1 Orchestia grillus
AAAACATTATTTTTTAACATATTCCTAATTTCGTCACAAGAAGATCATGGACGAGTAATGCAAGAAAAACACATGCAACGTGAATGATGGATGGAGAAAAGTTGATGAGTGCCTAAGGAGTATTTGGCTGTTTCAAAAGCCCCAATTTAAATTCATCTTGTTTAAATTGGCAACCTTTATTTGCCATAAGTAATTTACATCAGATACAGGTTTACAATCAAATGAACTCCTTTTAAAGTTAAAGTTAATTCATACCCCCTGTAGAACTACAGCTTGTGCCATCTTGCAAAAACTCATCAAACTTATTTCTAGACCCAGAAATGATTCTACTGTTACTAATTTGAATGTTATATTAAAAAATCAGACTCCAGGAATCTCATGTACTCTCAGATGATAAGCAACTTGAAACTCTCATCAGGTAGGATTTGCCATATGGCACATGAAACCTTCAATGGATGTGGGACACACCACTGTGGTTCCCTCTTCAGCAACATTTCCACATAACAGGTTTGCATGGGCTTTTGCAATTCTAGGACTACATAAAGAGCATATGTCAAAACCATTATAAAATCTACACTGATGGGCAAAGTTCACAGATGAGAAGTTTTATGCACAGTCTATGTGACACCTTTCCAAGTTGTCAACACTTGGAAGCCAAACTCTGAACACCCAATCTGCTATGCAGAGTTTTATGCCATACATATGCTTTGCAATTTATAAAAGCCCACATACTACTTGAGAACACTGTAATTACTGATTTTAAATCAGCAATTACAGTACTATTAAAAAGGGAACTATACAAGCTCTGTTAAATTTTGGTGACATGTGCTGGAAACTGCCTTATACATATATGAATTCAACTCTGACCAAGATTTGTCACTACAATGTATCAAAGCACATGGGGGCATTGCTGGCAATAAGGCAGCTGACCTAGCTGCTAATGTTTTTCATAACAACAGAAGTACACTCCTGTGACCAACATCTGAAGAATTACTTGAAGGACTGGAACAATCATACCAGCTTCAACTGAAGGGGAGACTGAAAGCAACAAGTTGTCTCAAGTCACATGGGCACCTTCTTGACAAAAGTGCATGATGTTATTGGACCATATACCTGGACCTTCAATAGAAGAAAAGTTGAACTTGTCCAGCGACAGTGGTTGGACAAAATAATGGAAATGCCTTGGAAAATCAAGAAAATATATTTTAATATGGTGTAGGTCTACCTTTTGAGGCCATTATAGCCTCAATTCTCTGAGGTATTAATTTATACAAATTGTGAATTGTTTCAAAAGGAATTTTAGCCAATTCTTTGGTTAAAGCACCCTGCAATTTTTTTAAAGATGATGGTGGCAGAAATTGGCTTCTTACTTGAATCTTTAAAATCAACTACAATTGCTGAATAATGTTAAGGTCTGGGGATTGTGATGGCCAGATGAGACGTTAACTTCATTAGAATGTTCATGGTGCCATTCTTTAACAATTCTAGCTGTATGGATAGGTCACTCTAAATGCCTCAAAACATTTGTCTTTAAGAACATAGATTTATAATTCCAGCTCTTCCTTAGAGTCCAGATTCGTGCTGCTCTTGATGAACAGTTTTAGTGGAAATTGCGTTCTGTAGATGCTCATTAAGATCTGCTGTTATTTCAAGAGCCATGGTCTTGCGATCGTCTCCAGCCAGCCGATTTAGAGTGCGATGGTATATCTTGGACAACTTTGATTTTCAACCAAACCTATGCTCTGCTGAGGACGTTTCTCCTTCTCTTTCAGAGGCAGTTATTACTTTGTAGACAGTACCTCTTGAAATGTCAAGCATTTGGGCAGTTTCTGTTACACTAGCACTTGCCATACAAACACCAACAATTTGGCCTCTTTAAAAGTCACTGTGGTCTGCTCTTTTTATAAGGTTATTACCAAATTTTTTTAGATACCTGTTAAAAGCAGTTAATATAAATATCTAGAATAGCAACAATAATGAACAATGAATCATAAAATATATCAGGTTTTGATTGTTTATAACATATTCAAGGATTATTTTACCTAAATATTAGTAAATGTTTCCATTATTTTGTCCAACTCCTGTATGTACTAGATATGCATGTATCTTAACAATTGTGCAGAACTGTATTGTTGAATACTCCATGATAAACAATGAGCTAGAATTATGTAGAGTGCTTTTCCTGACTTCCTGGTAGAACAACGGCGGAAGAACTTCTACTGATCTACAACTATTATGATAAAGACAGATGAACTAAAACCAAAGCTAGAGTTTGTTTCCTGAGCCAGTGATAAAAGCTGTGTGGAATTTCAGGGTAAAAGTTGAATGGATGAAAAAGTAATCGGCTGGTTTGAACTAATGAGTAAGTATGAGTGTTAGTGCATAGCAGAGTGTACAAGAGGCATGAAAGAAAATTAAATATCCCAAAGATTGTGCATGTTTGAGATGAAAGACCTGTTATCCACTAGTTTGAGAGAAATCAGTATGGGAGTGAACCAGAATAGGACTGTAGAAAATGAAAGAATAGCCAGAGAGTATGGACTGAACAAATAGTAACTATTGAAATGGAAAATTTCTTGAATGGAAAAACCTTTAGCCTTGTATGTCACAAAAAAAAGCTCAAGTGCTACATAGCTGTTTTAAGATTGAAGTTTTGGAAATACTGCCTGCAGTTGGGTGTGAAACCCCAAGTCTTAACATTCACAGCCAACGTATAGGGTAGATAAAAAGAAGACTACTATATGTAGGTATACTGTGCAACAATGGAATGAAAGAAATTATTGAACATTTTGTTTTCAAATGTAGTGGATATGTATGTCATTAAGAAATTTTAATGAATCTAGTTAATTAGCATGGAAAAGTTGAATGAAGTGTCAGAAGTAGTAAAAATGATTTAAATGTAGGCTATTTTGAGGGACTAGATTAAAAGTATACTTTGATGGTTGTTGATGAAAGGAATCTCTTGATAAAAGCATTGAATTAAAGGCAGTGACAGTGTTCAGTACTCATCTGTGGATCATGTTGATCTCGCATGCATTCAGGTATGTTATGGTGACTGTCTCTCAGGGGGCATAGGATAGGCCATTGGCAACAGGGTTAGGTTTGTCTATTGTATGCTATGGGAACTAGGGCCTACAGGGGAGCACTGTTAGGCTACCTCAGCTTTAGATAGGCCTTCAGGCCTTCTATTTTTTGTGCCTACTTGCTTCTTTTTGTTTTCATTCCTTCTTCACTATTTTTTATTTGTCTTTTCTTCCTCTTCCTTCTTATCTTGCTGTTTCTATGTGTAGGGGATCTTGTGTAGGAACACACCTTGTGTGTAGATTCCTTGTTCTCCTTCATCCATACAAAATGGTCCCTATTCTTTTGGTGCAAGATAGTCTGAATTTCTGAGGCGCTGCTATCATGACTACTACTATGGTGAATTGGCTCATCCAGTGACACCCTCTTTAAGTTGAATATTGCATCATATGATACAGGAAGATGAATATACCTTTAAGAATTTTCTTGGTGAGTCTAGTTCATAGGCAGTTAATCAACAAGATATTACCTGTTTATCAGATGTGTGTTTATTGGAGGAAATTTGGATTCTATTTCTAATTATCTAATGATCCAACAGATGTCAGCCCTCATCTCAAGTTCAAGGGTTTGAGCTGCCTTTGGAGGACTGATTAAAGAGTGTAATTTGATGGTTGGTGAACTCATGGGAAAAAGTCAGTGATAGTCTTTCATAGACTTGCATAGATTGTGTCCTATGAATTAGGGTATCTTTTATGACTAACCTTAGGAAATTTAGGAACAATTTTTAATTCAAAGCTATTACTAAGTCATCAATGCTGGGCTGTATCAACCACTTGCTTATCCTGATCCGAAGACTGGCGTCTAGATTGGTTTGTTTTGATGAATTTGATACCGCTTCTCCTTAATTATAGTGAAGCAGAGGCTGATGTGTTCAATGTATTTTCACACTTCTTTCAACAAATCTGCTGATGAATTGTTTTACCTTCAGTCAAATAATGTTACAACAAGAAATGTATTAAAGTGACGTATCTCAAGAACAGATATTGCTCATAATAAAAATGATTCCTATGCTGTACAAGGATATTGAAGCATTGTCAGAGTTTTGTTATTCACATTGATATATACTTACTAAAAGTAATTGATAGCCAGAGATTATTAAAAATATGTTCTCTGTGTATCTAAAAAAGATAACTAAAATTGTGCTACATTATTCAATTGCTTGCTTCCTGACTAAATCCTCCGTATTGGAAGAAAGTTTTCAGCAATCTACTGAAACTCTACACTTTTCATCAGTAAATCATATATGAGTGACAGCTCTATTTTCAATTGTTCCATGTAAACATGTTAGCTACATGATCCTTTTTTCAGAAGCATGTCCATGATATATGTTGCATTCTTACTCATTTATTTTTGAAGTGCTAACTTAGGGCTGGTATGAGTAACATAGCAGTAGTTTTTTCCTAGCTCTTGGTTTTAGAAGTAGTAGTAGTGAAATGATAAGGTTGGAGTGAGTTTTCATTTTATTTTGAACAAAAATAAACATTTGGTTCATCTGGTTGTGTAAGAAATTGAGTATGGGAGCAAATGTGTGACAAGGTCACCTTCATTATTGTAAGTAATTTTTGGAATAAATATCAGAACATTTATACAAGTCTTACATTTCCTAGGCCAAGGGCCTCACATTTTTGTTCTGAGCAAATGTGGAAAAGGGAAAGGATTTGTTCTTGAAATGGTTCAAACTACAATTAACTGTTGGTAATTACTTTTGAATTGATGGACTCATTCTTTTGAGACTTTCTGTTTACAGAGAAGTATTAAGTTTTAAATTACTTCCTGGTCACTCTGATTCTATTTTGTTTTGTCTAATTGATGTGAAAGAGACTGTACTTGTCTCATATCAAAATGTCCAAGTCTAAAATATTTTATGATGAAATTTTTTTCCATTTATTCCAGGTTTAGTCATTGTTATGTGGTTGCACTGTGGGAGCAGAACAAGAAGCTCCCAATGTCACCACATTGTAATGTATTTTTTATTTTTTCTCTTATTTTCACTAAGTCGCAGTGTTGATGCATCCATTGGTGACAGATCCAATGAGTTCAGAGGATGTCTTTATGTCTGCAGATTCAACAACTGCTCTCAAGGTAGGTATGGTTTGTTAGCTTTCAATTGATTTGTTTTTAAGTTTTTTGACTATTTCAGTTGAGTGAATCTACTTATTTTAAGAGCTGTTTTAATGAAAATAAGCTGTGGTGTTTAATGTTGGCTGTGCTGGTGTTTCACTTGAGACATTTATTTTGTATCAATCAATTGGCCAACCATTGTTGAGTTCCTATTTGTTTGACCACCAAGTTATTTTTTGTTATGAACAAAGTTCATCCTAAACAAATACTTACTCATCTTTTTTGTAGTCAGTATAAACTTACTGAAAAAACTTCATGAATGCACTTCTACAGTGAAGTGTTTTAGGAGTCAATATTGAAACTAGAATTGTCCCTTCACTTGAATGGTGTTAAAAGTAGGTATTGCTTCTGCTAATTTTATGATTGCTTTACGTAAGGATTACGTTTTATATTCATTTATATTGCATTTATAAATGTGATATGCATGAGAAAACATGCATTGCCTACTACAGTATTCAACTGCAAATGTCTGAGTTCTCTGAAAACTTGTACTGCATAAATTATTCACATGATCTTTAACTGAGAATGTCTGACACAGTATTCGGAATACCTGTGCTACATCAATTGTTTGCTTTTGTTTGTAACTAAGAATGTGTGTTCAACAGAGTATTCTGAAGACCCCTACCATGGAGGCCTGTCTTCGTCTGAGAGCAGCACCACATTCGACTGGCATACCCTCTTGCACCGCAGCTGCACTGATGAATGCCGCTACCACTGCATGTGGGTCACTACGCAGATTTTTCTTGATGATGACAGAGGCATTCCTCAGTTTAATGGAAAAGTGAGTATTGCACATTTTTTTTAAGTATGTACTAAAGTGAATTTAGTGTTTAGTAAAAAGCAATGTAGAAAAAGTTTGAGTTGGTATTGGGATTTATTTGGCATGTGTCACATATTTCATTGTTTGTTTGTTTATAATTGGCCTGCAATATTCAGGGTACTAGTGGGAGTTTAAGTACAATAATGGGTAATAACTCATTTAGTCAGCCAAGATCATAGTGTCAGGAGAGTAATTTTCATCCTTCAGTAAAGTTTAAATATCTCATTTTATTGTGCTAAATGAATCCCCTTCTAAAAGTGATTATATTTTGATATGACTAATCCAAGCTATCTCATATCAGAAGAAATATACTGAACTATCTCATAGACAATATTTGAGCTAAAATCCCTGAGTTAGTGTCCAGTGTTTGATTGCTGGATCTACTGTCTCAGATTGACAATCCATTGAGTCCTAACTTAGAAATAATTAAGAATATTTTTGTGTCTGATTGCTGTTCTTATGCCATAGCCAGATGCGTCTCTCCTATTCAAGAAAGCATCAGAGTTGGATTATAGAGAGCACAGACCTAGCATAGAAAGGTTCTCAAAGCGGAGGGCCTGGCTAGCCCCTCTGCCAGTGCTTCTAACTAACTAACTAATTTATCCTATGATCTCATCCAAATTGTTATCATGTCTACATCAACCCTTCTCTGATAGAGACAAGAAACCCAGGCCTCCTTCACTCCATGCTACTGAAGATAAAACTCTTAAGTCGTGTTAAGCTCCCCTGACGCTGGTGGTGTTGAAAATTACTTCGGATAAATAGTCCTTTTCCTTGTCAGTTGCAGTCCTTCAAACCCCTTTTTGGTTCCTCACATTAATTTTGTAAAGAGAATCGTACTATACAAAATTCCAAAAAACACTCGTTACAATATGAATACACTTTTAAGTATAGAATTTTAAAACATGTCATGATAAGTATTCATGAAAATATGTATGTATTTTCTAACACTTATGAAGTCATAACATACACCCTTTCTTATTGGTGATTGTTGATAATCAACTCGTTAGACAACAGGAGAGTTAAGGTGAATGTTACATTATATTTCCTAGCACTTAGGGTGCAAATATTGGGAAGTTCCATGAAAGCTATTTTTAGAAGCTTTTTTTCTGTTACCTGTAGACATGTACTTATCAACTTCCATGGAAAACAATAATTTTTTCTTCAAAGTATTCTTATTAACTCATGAACTGCAAAGTGGTACACACATGCATGTCATTCACTGATGCTCTGGCCACTGGTCAGTCCAGGATATAATTCTAGCAGTTGGGCCCGAGCCGAGGTGCTCTCATTTTTATGCTTATGAATGAGGGTAAGGGAGGTTGGCTGTTCATTGGACACAAAAAGACCTGGAGTTATCTGTTGGTAGAAATTTCATCAGATTTGTTTTTAAATCTTACTGTGAACAAAGAATACATTAGGCTTACAGAACACCCTGTGGGTCACATTGCAGTAAGTGCATTAAATAGGGATGTATCTTAACCGGTTAATATGGTATTTTTCCCTCTATCTTACAAATTTTGGCTTCAATTTGGAAAAATAATCTGGTACAACGTTTATAATTATGTACACTTCACTTATGGAGACAATTACATGGACCATCACAAAAAAAACAGTCAAGTTTATTGTATGTACTTTTAAATAGGTCATGTATCATGGTTTAATAATTGTAGTAGCACTGCTGAAACTGTTCACTTTAGTAAAAGTTTTTCATTAAAGACATAGGTATGTCACCTCTCGGTTGCATTTTCAAGATAATTTTTGGTCAATTACAATGAGAAAGTTTCTTAACTACCACATTGCAGTTAAACAACTTTTGCTTTCTGACTATTTTGCAACCTTTTGGACTATTTTGCTTTCAGTCAAAGCTGGAAGTGTGTTACAAAGTTACAACAAAGCTAGAATAACTCATTCTTGGCACACAGCATTTTTCTGTTACAGCTCATGATAACTTGGGTGTAAAAACTACATTTCCCTGTCAGTGGCCCTTCATCCGTGTGTGGGGGCTGGAGGAGCCAGCCTCTGTGGTGTTCTCTCTGCTGAACTTGCTGGGACACTGCTGGGGGCTGTGGCATCTGCACTGCTGCCTGCCCTCCTACGCTCCCATGTTCAACATCTGGCGCACCTATGCCCTGGTGAGTGGGTCCTGCTTCCTAACTCCCTTGTTCACACTCACTGATTGTTGGTAATATAATATTTTTCAATGCTGCATTTTTAAAATGAGTGACAATAGGTACTTGGGTGTTAGACACCTGGCACCTGTAACCTAGGGTTACATTGAGAAATTGATGAAACAGTGTTGACATGAGGCTCACTTTTACTACACCAAGTGGCTCATATTTCTGTGCCTAACTAATGAGCAAGAGGTGAGGGGGGCTTGTCGTAGGAAACTTTCTCACTAGCAGTTGACTGTTGGTTATAATTTCCACAGATCAAATGGCTCATTTCTTGAGAATGTTGGTATTAACAAAAAATTTAAGTCTTTACTTTCACTGCTGTTTTTTTGTGTTTGCCCATTATGTCATTGATGCTACGTTACCCTCACGCTTTGGATCTGTGCTTTGTGTGGTGTGTTCTGTTGTTGAAATTTTGGTAGGGAAGTATCTTTCATTCTTGTTTGATGGGGCGTTGGATGTCATAATGGGACTTCCTTTAAAGTGATATAGAAAAATATTGAAAGCAAATGTTTTTCATTTGCTACCCAGTGCATGGTTTATTTATTGTTGTCTCCTTTGAATTGTTTTGAAATCGTTACATTTTCTGAATTCCATTTTTAAGTGAAACAAGGCTAAAAGTATTTTTATGCTGCAATATGGAATGTAATGTTTGTTCTTTGTTACTTATTTTGAACATGCTTCTCAAAAGGGAAGATCAGTGTACCATATTTTGAAATGAGCATGACTCATTCATGCTCACAGTACAGTGTACCGAGGTAGGCATAGCATGTCAAGATCAGTGAATTTGTGATAATTTGATTATGTTACTATTGAGAAGGTTTAAAACCAACTTGTGATATTTTACACTTGTAATATCTAAGATGAGTATTTTTTATTGTAGGTCAGTGTTCCTAATTAGGCATTAGCAGGCTTCTGCCTGCCTTCAGGATTCAGCTAATGGCTCAATTTGTTTTGGTAAATATAGCCATTCATTTGCTCTTTTGGCTTGAAATAGTGCTGCAGCTACACAACTACTGATTGTAGGTGGTGTAGAAGCTAGTGCGTGATGGAAACCCATGCTGTGCATCATTTTCTTCCTTTTTCTGCATGTAGTACATGACTGATGCTCATTTTAATTTAATTAAAGTTTCATTATTATGCTTAATTTGTAGTTCTGTTGGCCAAATGTTTTCATAATAGGATTATTTAAGCAACTTTACTGTTGAGTGTGGATCATTTCAAGATGAAACAGCACTGCCCAGGTTTGAAGTGCAGGGATGTTCGATATAAGCTGAATGACTCTGCAGGTTTGGTTGGGTCATGATAAAGTCAAACCACCCACTGTAGGTTGTCCAGTGTTGATTTGGCTTCCCTTGATGCCAAGTTATTTGTACAGAAAAGTGGGAGGCTTTTTTTAGTATAGTATGTCCTGATATCTAAATTCTTAAACATATCTGTGATTTACCTAGTTGCTTTGTGATGTGTCACCATGTGGTTGATGTCTGATGTGGTGCATGAGGTATATGGTTGATGTGGCTTGTGGTTGGTGTGTGATGTGGTGGATGTGTGATGTGATGGATGTGTGATGTGATGGATGTGTGATGCGGTGGAATTGTGATGTACCTAGTTGATCTGAGGTGTAGTTAATTCAGACCTAGAAAATTTATTAATTTCCTTCCATGAACTTCTACAGTGATGCTTCTATGTGAACATGGATTGGTGTCAGTAAAATGTCTTCACTGTTTGACTTCCACTCTTTGTGCAATTTTCAAAGGCAATTTTTTTGTATGTTACTTTTAATTCCCCAGTAGATGCTTTACCTGTTATGAAAGAGTATAATTTTTTCACATTCATCAGTAATGACATAGGTAGTCATCAGGATTGTTTCACTACTTCATTGTATGCACCTAAAAAATTGTCATGTACATTAAACCTTCAATTATCTGAATTTGTAAAAAAATTGACAATTTACGGGACTAGGATACCCATCTAAATATTCGGATACCATCCAGATAGTAAGACAAAATCTGGATTGCAATATCTGAGCAATGAGGTTTGGTGGAAAGTGTGCTTAGCAAGCAACATAAATTGGAACATTTTTGTTTTGTGTTCAATAAGCTTTTACCTTTGTTTCATATGTAAATGTATCAAATTCATTTCACCAAAGTTTTTTATTATAATACTCCTGTAGTTATAAAAATTTAGCTAAAACTTGAATTTTCAGGAATTTGCCTTGCTTCTCTCCCTATAATGTCCCTCATCCATTGACTAAATTCCCCAGTGTAGTCATTAGCATTCCCTTAGATGTAATCATTCCCCAATATTCCTCCCCTCTAAGTATCTTCCATGGAATGAAAACACTTAATGATAGAAGTGTATATAGCTCAATATTACGTGCACCTCTTGTCTTTCCCAAATTCTAGACCTTTCCTAGTAGTCCAATATATAGTAAAAACTAAAATTAGGCTTAATCAAAGAAATGCATATTGGGTACATGTGATAAATTATGCATTGCCAAATCTTTGACTATTTGATCTATTACACTAAATGTCAATCAACTTAGAGCTGTCAGACAAATTACATGACTTAACTAGACGAGCATTAGCAAAACAACATGCTAGAAAAACATAAACATTCGCTAGTATAACTAAACACAGAAGTAACCTTTAACCAGGAAACCTAATTACATAAAGAAACAATGTAATTAATTAGTAACAGATCAGAAACATAAGACAAGTATAATTTGCCAGGACTCTCACAATGCAGTGAGCTCAAATGTGATGCACTGTGCCGCCTGTGATTCTCAATAGCTTAAGAACCTAATTATGATCAGGGTTCTTATGGTCTTCATGTCCCTAGTTATCTTCCAAGAAAGTAAAAGTTCTTAAGTCTATTGAGGGAGGAGGTGATTCATTGGTAAAATTCTCATTCATGTTATGGAGTGTCATCTGTGCCATAGATATCCAGCTTTTAATGTACCTATTTAGTCTGTGAAACTGAGAACAATATTAGTACAGAAGTTATTCAAAAACTCTCCTAAGCATAAGTTTTCTTGTGGAAGGGAGCTTTAGAAGGAATTGACGCTAGTAAGAGATCCTAGATACCTGCTTAATGAGTAAATTTTGATAATATTTTCTGCTTGTATGACTGTACAATTGGGGTTCATTGTGGCATTTAGAAACCTGTTGTCCACTCCTACATGCCTATTACTGATTCCCCAAATAACAGGGTTCATTTGCAATTGCACTTGTTTTTACAGGTGAGCATCAACGCTTGGCTGTGGTCCGCAGTGTTCCACTCTCGGGACCTGGTCTTCACAGAGCGTCTTGACTATTTCTCGGCTCTCTCCATGGTGCTCTACAGCCTCTATGCCCTTTGCCTCAGGTCCTTATAGTTTATAAGTTGTATTTTACAAATTTAATTTAATACACTAAATAATTGTATATGATACAAAGCTTTTCAGTGCTCAATTTAGCTATTTAATAAACAGAGAAATAATGCACTCATGGAAAGGAAACTTTCTCTAGAAATATCCCAAAGTTTGATGTTAAAATACAAGATAGCTAATCAAAAAGAATATGGAGAACACAGTCATAGTAAGTTCACCTACCATAAGAATTGAAATACTTTTTCCTGCATGATTTTCCATGGAGACTGGAAAGGCTAACTGGACACAATTGAATTAATAACTTAACTGATCTGATGGGAACTTGCCAAAGGGTAATTACTGGATAATTAATCATGACTGTTTATCAGTCAACATGCTGTCTGAGCCACTCGTTATGTTGACTTCAAGATATTTTAGCTATCTTACATCTCACGAGATTTAGCGCACATCACTCGGATGTGTGCTACGTCCAGGGGACCCAATGCCTGTTACCAATCGCTCTCGATCCTGCCTCTCAGGTGACCATCTCAGTTTGAAAGGCTCGCCTCTGGAGTGGCTTGGACGAGGTCTTTATTTGTGACGAAATTCCAATGGTCGCCATCTGACAAATTTTAATACACTGTTACTCTAAATAACTACAAGAAGCATTCATAGATGAAAATATCGAGTGTATATTATAAGGTGTTGTGAGTAATAAGTGAGCTTCTTTCCACTCACTTCATTTGTACTAGGCTTTGTGCTCAAGCCGGTTTCCTACGTTTTTATTAATTATAGCGTATATCCGGGCAGTCAGGTTGCGTAGAAATCTAACGATATTTTAAGGGGGGAATGAAACACGCTTGTAATAATTTGTCGTAAATTATTTAATTAGGGTGACTTTTCCGAGTTGGGCAGGAAATATTTGACAATTACATACCACTCGCAGCAATGAGCGTCGCACTGAGACACGAACCTGCTGGAAGA
>VOMN01040535.1:0-10984 GCA_014899125.1 Orchestia grillus
TCGGGTACTAATCCATGAATCGTTTTCCACCTGTAGATTATAAAATATCTCTCCCTTCTTCGCTTGGGAGAATACGGTTGGAGAAATTTCAGGCGTTCCCAGTAGTCCAGCTCTCGGGCCTCTCGAATCTTCTTCGTGAAAATTCGTTGTACACTCTCTAGCTTAACTAGTGTAGGTATATTCTATTGAGAAAGTGTTGTTGATTATCATAAACTAATCAAACACGCATGATATGCCATAGGGCAGTACCAATGAGCTTGGACAGCCTGCACAATCTGTGGTCACTCACTGTCTCACCGGTCGCTGTGGTCAGCACCAGTGCTGCATTCAGGGCACGGGGAGCTCGACGTCGTCTTCGTCTCACCTCTGCTGTCTCACTCGCTTACTTGCCTGAAATGAACTGAGGCATACATTTCAAGCATTGAGATTCTAATTTGGTAGCTTTTAAATTAGAACAAGATAGATAGATAGAGAACCATTATTGGCTTGGCATTATTTCCCAGTTTCCTGAAGATGAGGTTCACACAGGAGGCGAGCCTTACCAGTCTTGACCAAATGATGATCGTAGAGAGCGCAAAAGACACCAGTTAGATCATCTTTTGGTTAATGTAAAGTGACCGAACAGTGATGCGTTCTAGACCAATCTTTTTGACAATTTTCCGGATGCAATGTACTAACAAATGATTTTATATATATACTCGTATACGGATTTATTCACCAATTAGTTCTCATATGTGTCATTAACTCATTTGTGCTAGGTTTAATTCACGCTAATGTTTCATAACGCTTATATATATATATATATACATATATTAGTTTAGGGCATGTTTTATCAAAAATATGAATAAATATGTAATTTTCTGACACATAGACATACATGTCTGCCATCGCGCTAAAATTCACTTCGTAGTATAGCGGAGTTTTACAGAGATAGAATTCGAAGTTGGAAAGTCTGTGCCCGGAAGTTGCATTGGATGGATCAGAAATAGTCGTACAGTCTTTGCCGCACCAGGTCCGGCCAGGAAGTCACAAAGTTAGAGTTGGACCTCAAAATTCAAATCGTGCCCAACTCTGACAATTTTCTGTCCCCTTATGTTCTATGCAGATTTCACTTAGGTAAGTTATAGAACAGACAAAATAAAATATTCAGTCACGATAGGTGCAGTTCCATGTTCCTCACTTCATCTCCGAAGAAGAATGGCTTTCTTTTTATAAATTTCGATGCCCCAACACTCCGTTACTCGTGCGACATTGGCGGCTAAAATTCCTGTTTCCCCGACGAAAAATGCGGAAACGGTAAAGGAAAAATTGATGTCACGATAAAGCAAAGTTTTTTTCTTCGACCCATAGAGATCATTTTCTAAGGGACTCCAGCAAGTGTAATTGTAGGGCATGAAGCCTGAAATATGAAATAGATAAACAATATGAATTGGGTTAATGCATTTTTTACTTACTGTAAAATTTATTTATGGTGTCAATTTTTTGAGCAAATAAAATTGATAAACTCTGTAATTTTGATTATTAAAAAGCCTAAATTAAGCATTCATTCAAAACAAATGTGAAGCAGATTTAGTCTTCGTTGTATGGTACCTAATCTTTCAATATAAGCGAAAATATTTCAAAAATGTCAATCCTAACCAACAATATCGGTTCCATAAGATGTCCGTTTCATAAGGAATACTAGTAGATGCCGCCAGCCAAGAATGGTAGGACAAATGGTGATAATTTCTTAAGGTACTCTCTGATTTACGGTAAATCTGACATGAAATATTGTTATTTGTAGTATCTCTGACAGTCTTGCAGATTAGTTAGGTATACAGACCCGGGAATTTTCTCCTATCTACATCCTTAAGCGCGTAACACAGAGACAGACGGACCAAGCAAGCAAGCAGGCAACAGTGGGCTATTATTATATGGTGGGATTATTCAAAGAGTGCCGCCAAATGCAACTGGTTCTGTTACGTCTTGGGTGACTCGTTTGACATACGAGATAGCAAGACATTCTACGAAATCATCAGCTCTAGTTTTGTCCACCATAATATGATCACAAAATCGCCCGTCTTTTCTTTCTCAACGCGGCCATGCAAGCTTCTGTTAGCCCGTCCAGTCGTCAATGGCCTCAGAAGGACGAGCGTAATATCATCGAATGCAAAGGAGCGGCTCATCACGCCACGTCAAGAAGCTTCTCGTCTCTGATATCCTACTGGCAGCTCGATAGTCCCGAAAAGAATACGATCGTTGAGTTGCGACACAAAGAATCTTGCGGTATTCCAGCGCGGCCACCTCGCTCTTTTATTGAGGCTATAGATGCGGCCAGATCGCATTTGCATGGATGCGCTCAGGCCGCTCTGGTCCATGATTTGGCGGCGGGGTATGGGCAGGCGTCATGCAAGCTCCGCAGTACAAAATTCCTTACAGTTTCGGCTACTGTTAAAGAGAAGTTATTGCTTCAGTACCCGAGTTATGTGGGACATACAAGAGTTATTTTTCAACTGCTTATTGTTTACTCAAGGCTCAGGACTTTATACCAATATATTACTGTACTAAAATAAAGGTGGTCTATGAATTTATGGTTTATTATTATAACTTCAGTAGATTAGGTGCTTGTAGGGAATGTTAATCGCTACAGTGAAAAATATTATTTCTGTTATGTGAAGCACTCATTTCTCTTCAAACTTGATTATGATGAAAATGAAGTCTTATTTTTCACAGCAATCGTTAGCATAACAACTTGCGTGGCCTAAAGTTTTTTTCCTTTCTCAATAAATGCACTTTTGCGTTAAAAAGTTGACGGAAAACTTCCATTCACAACAGTACCCTAGAGCCTAGATGATGTGCAAACTATTACAAATTTTGTTTTCATTGTCGTAATATTGTGATGAGCCTATACAAAGGGTAATGACAGAGAAAATTGAATACCGCAGAAAAGTTGATGAGTTTGTGAGCCCAACTCTCACATTTTGGCATTCACGAGTACATCGAAACATCCTTCAATATGCACAGTAGACTAATTATAATTCTACACTTGCTGTCTCGCATCATATATCTGAGAGATAACTAAAAAGTTCGATTGTTAGTTACCCAGCTTTAACGTTACAGGTTGACAACAAATTAAATGGAAAACTTGGTAGAAAAAGATACAATTGTAAACTGACATTGTTTAAATTCGTCAGTTTATTTACGAAGGCATGTACAAGTATCACAGTTCATCTCGGGTTCAGATTGCCCAGGCCCACAGGCCCACATCAGAATAGCGCTGGGGCGGTGAAGTAGAGTGAGTACTATAATCTGCAAAGGTGGGCAGCGCTACTTTGAAATGTAGCGCTGCCCAGCTCTGAATTTTCTGCTATGTTTACGTGGGCATAATTCACTCAATTAAATACGTATGGGAGCATTCATTTATCTTTTCCTATAATTTAAGCTCATTTCTTCTATCCGATTGTTTCCGGGGCAGAAAAAATTACTTTCATCGTGTTTTATTTTTACAAATATGATATTAATTTCAAGTGATAATCGATTGATATTCACTTATAAACGAATAATTTTTCAACCATTGGATTGCTTGTATGAAAATATTGTGGAACAAAACTTAAGCCTATGATAGATGGATATATGAAAAATACAATTGACATGAATTATCTCACATCGAATACCGCGGAAGTGAAAGTATTTAATTTTATCCCGAAGCTCCTTCGCATGCGTGTTTCATAAAAAATGGATCAGCACTCTCTTGAACACAGGTCTGCTGTAAATTTAAATATGCTTAATGATGCCCCGTGCGTACAGATCAGGAAAGCAATTCTGGGACATTACCATAATGAAATTTACCACCAATTTTGTTGAACTTGAAAATTTTTTGTTCACTTTCACACCTCGAAAATTTTAGATTTTGAGAAACTTTTTTTTTGAAAGTATTCGTAATTTAGTAGTCATTCTCTTTGAAATATTTTAGAATAGAAGCGGATTTACAATGTTCAAATCCCACCATTTATAGCTACTACTCAATAATATTCAGATTTCATGAATTTCATTCACATGGAGCTAGGGAAAATTAAAAAACTACGACCAATTGAAAATAGCGTTTGGGATATTTCGTATCCTTAGGCTGTAGAATATTTACAATCTATGATCAATCACCATATTATTTTACACCAAAATCCACATCCATTCTGGAAAAATCCCGACTGCCCACCTGACTTGCATCTAAATGTGAACCTCAGAACTGTCGCTTCAGAAGAAATTTTCGTGGCAGGACACGATTTGTGAAGCGATGCAATCCTCATTAGAAAGGAAGATAACGTGGCTCGCAAAGCGACATGATTCTCATTAGAGAGAAGGATGGAATTCACGATAAAAACTTAGATGAAAGTTTCTCCTTAAAACCGAGAATTTATTGTTCCTCTCAGGAAATGCTATCAACACAGCAGCTACGACTCTTTCGAATTGTTTATTGATCGTCACCGTGCGCTTGTTGAGCTGTTGTGAATGTCTTCACATGATGCAGCGAAGAAATGTTACAGATAACATCGTGCTGCTAATCCTGAACCTTTTTCTGGCATACTTTTCAACCACAAAGAGTTTCTCCGACTGCGTTTATAATTCATTGGAGTAAAAAATATTCATGTACCTCAGATCAAGTTGAATAGAAGCATTTTATTTTTATTACATTAGAACGCCTTAATTTACGAGAAACAAAAATGGTAATTACAAGTCAATCAAAAATCTGCTATGATTTTAGATCTTCATGAATTAGCGGTGCATAGCACAAATTTGTGAATTCATTTCCGTCGCCTCAAGGAATTATCAGGTTTCAGGTTTTAGCCATTATCAGGTTTTAAACTATTATCATCTTCGACTTGAACAGCTAAATGAGAATTTATGTGTAACAGGGACTAATAGCTAATTCTTCTCTAATTTTCATAGAAGATGTATACATGTGGATTTCCATTTCGTGACCGAACATTTTTTTAAAAGTTTTCTGGCATTAAAGTCTCTGGTGAACATCTCTCGCCAGATGCTTTAAACATGAATCTGCGGTGTACTCATTACTGGCAGCTGAAACCTCGAAACGCGTCCAAAAATGCTCGCTTATACCGCGGAAATTGTTGAAGCGTTTCTTATCTCATCTGTGGCGCTAGACCGCACTAATTCCAATTGGAAAGTAACGTGTCTTTTCTATGCTAACGGTTGGGTTCAGTAGCGCACCGTGCCTTCGTAACTAACACGTGCCGCTGCGGGCTGCGAAGCTCGACCGCTGCGTGCTGCGGTGCCGCTCGTTGCTAATTAATGTCTTCATCTAACTTGCAGAACCTTCGATCTCGTTTTAAGGATTTCATTGTGGAGGCACAGGTGTTTTTATGGACCATGCATTATGCTGTCATGATGGACGGCTGGGATTAATTATGGAGGGATATCAAATGAGGACATCAGTTTCTGCCCTGTTTTCTGGAGCACCCGCCGCTGGAAAAAAATGAGCCTGACTAGCCGAGTTCCTCCAGGAGACGGAAGAAGTTTGCTGCAGCTGAAAGACTGTGTGGACTTGCAGCATGAGAAAAACATCGCCTAAGAAACTTTCCCAGTCAACAAACCTCGACACCTGAAGATGTATTGAAAGGAACACTCGTTCAATGAAAGTGAATTGCTCAACGTGAATCAACGTGAATTTCAAATCAGTAGAAATGTAAAATTAAAATTGAATATGAAATCGTGCTGGGATATTGAATTATGAATTTAATTCGTGGGTAAATCGCTCAGCATGAAAGGATGATAATCGTTAAAATTTAATTTGTCTTTTAATTTATTGAATATTTCTTTGTAAATTTTAATATATATTAGAATTGCGGGTGATGGAAAAGTGATACTATAAAAAAGAAAATTAAACGTATTACGAATTTTATAAAGGTAAACACCAATAATTCAAATAGAGCTACAGCATCCACAAACTTACGAGGCTCTACATGCCCTATAGTTCCCTTTTAACATTTACCGTGGTCGCAACACAAGCTTCATGTCTACTCGCCTGCAATGAAAGCAGATGCTGGTTAACGTTTCGAGTCGCACAGGACCGTGCGTGCGAAAATCAAAGTCCTCAACTCGTTGATTCTAAACATAATTCAATGGCAGATAAATGAAACAAACGAACATTTAACTCATGAGCTCCCGAAAGATATCGTACGTAGCGTTTTTAATCCCAACGTTGACATCTAGGCACGAATGACGTCAAAACAAATTTCAAAGTTCAGTCTTGAATTCAGTGCACGAGGCTAAATCAAGTAAGCCGTTAATATTTCTCTGGCCTAACGTGTATTATAAAGAATGAATGAATAATAAAATTTATAAAATAGAATGAATAATATTTGATATAGGGCATGGTATATGCTTAAGGTATGAGACAAACACATTTTGAAAATTAATTTATTATTCTTATGTATTTTAAGCGTTAATTTAATTTGAAGGCTTGCGATTACTTAGCGTGATGAGATTATAATCATCAAAACTTATATTTGTTATTTTAATTAATTATTTCCTGCTTGTTATTTCACAAAATTAATATTTGCTCGCACACTTACCAGAAAAACACTACTAAATGAGACAAGAATTTGTTGGAATTGAGCTACCCAATGACTATCATAAAGGAAAAATTGAGTGGTATTGTGATGTTCATCAACTCGGTTAATTCTAGTTCATGAAACTTTGTTTTGCAACGATATTCAAGTAAGCGGGTATAGGCAAAAATGGACCGAAAAAATTATTCGATTGAAACATCAGAAGGATAAACAATTATTTAATCTGAATGAATGAGAGTGAATGGGTTACATGAGTAAAAATTCTTAAACATGCATAGTTGTGATGATGAGAAGAGCCTAAGATGAATGGAAATAGAACCTGTTTTTAATTTGATGACATAAATTTCAGACAACAAACATCACGGGGGATACACAGGGAGGAAACGAACCTGAGCGCACGGCTGAGGGGCGTTGTTGAGAAATTTTTTTAAAACAGATTTAGTAAGCCAGGTGTCAAAGACTTAGTTGCAATGCCTCTTGGAAATACGTTTAAGGAAGAAACAACAAAAAGGATTGTTGTACATTTTTTTATTTTTTATGAGCAATTTTTATGAAAATTGTGGTACCCAGAACGAGGCAGATGTTACTACAAAAGAAAAATCAGAAACGATTCGTCCGGATTTATTGTGCCATTGATAAGAGCGCCACCAGATTGAGAGAGAAGTTAACACGAGCAGGAAGCTTGGTTCACAAAAATTGATAACTAAGGTAAAGGAAAGCGACAACGCTGTTAATTTCGGAGCGAACTGGAACTTTTGCTCTTAAAAAACACGTTCAAATTTAAATACCTGTTCCACTTCCCATTATCCGAATTCTGGAATAACGCGAGAAGAAAATCTGGGTGCTTACGTATTATCGGGAGGACCTTTAAAAAAACCGGAATTACCTAACCTAACCTAACCTAACCTAACCTAACCTAACCATTACATTTGTAATTCCGGAGGCCAGAACCAATTGTTCACTCGCATATTCACCTTCTTTTTGCATGACTTGACGTTACATTGCCAGAAAATGCGCGAGCCAAAGTAGAGCTTCATTTTGTGATTGTTCGGACAGATTCGTTCAGCCGGCAAGATACTTTTCTCCTGAAGGAACACAACAGCCTCTTCCTCAGTGCGCGTTTATTAAATCAAAGATCTTCATACTAACCAACAAACCCTGTGCAAAAAAAAGAAAAAGTAAAAATCAAAAGTCCTCCCGATAATACGTAAGGACCAAAATCTGTTACAACCTAATTTAATCGAGGAGATATCGAACGGAAAACAAGACTAACATTTAGGTACCAAACAGGATTGGTTCTAAATTCCTCACCGAAAAGAAAAGTCAATTAACTTAAGTTCTGAATATGCAAGCCCGAGTCAACGAAACGTCCCCGATAATCAAGGTGAACTTTAATGAGAACATGAAACGTTCGTTAACTCGTTTGAAGCAAAATTGATGTTCCCGAAATATTTAAGTTAGGGCTCCGTCCCGAATGAAGCTAGAGCGAATTTGCTCTATCTAAGCATAGTGACCCGAGCACATCTACGATCACCAACCTCCACAGGCAACCAGTGTGTGGCTCGTTCCTAATGTCGCCCTCGCAGCTCTGCAACGTCAGACTCCAGGAGGCATTTTTAATGACTCTTGGTGGGGAGGCGCATCTTCACGATCGGCGGGATGTCGGGATGTCGCTGATTCACGCGAATTAGGTCCGGTAAAACACTTAAAGACGAACGATATTATTGGTGTTCATTGGTATCTAGCCACCAGGTGTTCCGAGACAATCCCACGCGAGCAGCCATGGGCGGCGGATGACAGAGACCTGATCAAATTTTGGAGCGGAGCACAACTGACCTCCGGCGCTGCGACTCCCAACGAGCTTTGCTCTCACTGGCCAAAAGTCTTTTTTTTTCTTCGCGGTCAATCAATAGAAACCTAGAGGCATTTAGCACTGAATAATTACAGGGAGAGGTTTTGCTTCCCAAACTTTGACAGGAAAACTAAAAGTTTAGTACACCTGCAGACGGAGATTTGAAGTTTATGACGTCAAAAAAGTGGGAAAGATTTTTACTCCGCTGTTAGGGCGCCGTAATTCAGAATTATCTCATATGTACAAAAGTCGTCATAGCTTACAATCTCGTTTAATAAAATGACCAGAGATCCTGCGTTACAGCAACGAAGGGCAGGCTGGACTATTTTTGGTCCAGCTTGCTTTGAGGGATGTTGTCAGGTTCATCCATGTATTGTCAGGTTCATCCATGTGTTGTCAGGTTCATTCATGTGTTGTCAGGTTCATTCATGTGTTGTCAGGTTCATCCAGCGCATTTTGCGTAGTGTAGGGGCTGTCAACATCTTTGGGTCAGAAAAACTATTCTAGTTTTCGATTTTTTTAACCTGGCTTAGTTTTGACAGATAACTATTCGAACATGGAACCTTTCGAACTTTGTTAGTATTAAGCATTTATTGGTGCTTACGTATTATCGGGAGGACCTTTAAAAAAACCGGAATTACCTAACCTAACCTAACCTAACCATTACATTTGTAATTCCGGAGGCCAGAACGTCGCAATTGCTTGCTATATAATTTCATTGGCTTCATATGATGAAATAATCATATCTTCTGAACATATTGACCAGTAATATTTTTCCAGGGCAAATTTCATGTACAATTTAGGGTAAAACACTTCATACCAGGATTTTTCGAGAAATTTGTTGGGCAAGGGCAACCCCTGCATGGGGAATTCTCCTAAATTTCGGGTAAATGTTTGTATTCTTTGGGAATGAGGTCCTCCCGATAATACGTAAGGACCCATTTATTTTTGCTATTTACACGAAAGATTGTTATTTTTAGTTGACGAGGGCGAACTGAACTGAACCGTGCGAATTAAAATTCATTTCAAATGTAATTTGGCTCTGAATCGTGTTGATAATAGCAAAATTTATCAGCCAGCAGTTAATGAAATAGTCTAACAAGTAAAAACATTCTTATGTCTGGTACATGTTTTAGATGCATGCCATAAAACAGACACTATCTATTCTAACTATTAGCTTTTCAGGGAACAGTTCATCTAGTAAACAGCCACGACATTCTTGCTCATTTCCCTTTTTGATGGCGGCTGTTTATTCAGTTACTGTAGTTCCTTCAGGAAACCATGAATTTTTTTTTTTAGTTCACATGAATAGCCGATGAAAATATTGTTAGCGATGTACAGTATTTATACTTAAAATACGCGAACATCAACAGGCCGGAGGCCTTTCCATTCAGACACTTGATGCTTAGGTATGACGAGCATCGCAAGATCTTCATTGAATCACGGATGCTGCTGCGTTTGTTAGAGGAGCTACACTAAGCACTTCAGTTCCCTTCATTACTAATTATCGTATGTACGAGGAGGATCCAAAAAGTTCGTTGAAAAAGTGCATAACTAAAAAACCATACGAAAAGATTTTGATGTCAATGCACCAGAACGTTTTTGTACCCACGAGTTATACCGCGTTCTCACATAAACCTTCAGATGAATGTTACAACGCGGCGCCACCATTTGCAAGGTAGCAGCCGCTAAAGCAACATGGCCGCTTCCGAAATCGAGGCGAGGACAAACATCAAATTCATGGTGAAGCTTGGGTGGAAGAACAGCCAAATCATTGATTCTCTGAAACACGTTTATGGTCCAATGTCCAAAAGAAATAAACTACCTACAAATGGATTTACTGTTTCAAAAGTGAAAGAAATGAGACTAAAGATGATCCCCACAGTCGCAGGCCATCCACATGAGTTTTTGTGGAAAATAATGATGCTGTATGCGACCTCATTTGAAATAAAAGGTGAATAGCCACTGAATCAGTAGCAGACACACTCAACATCTCCGTGGGTTCATCATACACAATTCAGAGGGACAGTTTAGGCTGAACAAGCTCTCCGTTAGATGGGTGCCTAGGCTGTTGCGCCTAGATCAGCAGGTAATAAGAACAAATCGTTCCGTGGCAATATTGAACATGTGGAATGAGAGCCACGAACCTTTTCTGCAGAGAATTATGACCGGGAATGAAACATGGCTCTACCAGAACGATCCCGATGACAAAACTCAATCGGGACACTGGCTGCCTAGAGGTCGAAGTGGGTCTATCAAGGTAAAATCTGAGCGTTTAGGAGGAAGGTTATGACTACTATCTTCTGGCATGCAGAGGGAATCTTGCTGGTTGACTTCTTCAAAGACAAAAAAAAAACAATTACAGTTGCTTATTACGAAGGCAGTTTGAGAAAATTGTCTAAAAAAATCGCTGAGAAACGGCCTGGGAAACTGCATCGGCGCGTCTTCTCTTCCACCACGACAACAGACGCGCGCACGGCGCACGGCAGCCCAGAGCTGTGCTACGCCGATTTCGATGGAAAACATGGCGTACTCTATACAGGCCAAGCCATCGTGCGTCGGTGTC